>SDVV010005987.1:0-18783 GCA_016164225.1 Gammarus roeselii
GAGACAGAGAGAGAGACATGACCTACAGCTGTTTCACCCTATTTAGGAGTGTTGGTAAGTTAGGCTGACACAGAAGGGGAGGCGCCCAATCTCCCGCCAGTATATAAATTGAATCTGGATTTGGATTTACACGGATATAGATGGATATGGATTCATATGAATATGGATGGACATGGATAGATATATATTCCCATGGATATTTATGGATGAAGGGATATGAATGGATATCGATGTGGTGGTTGGATGTGTATTTATGGATTTGGATGGATGGATATGGATGGATGGATATGATTGGATGGATTTGTATGAATGGATATGGATGGATGAATATGTATGGATAGATATGTTTGGATGATATGTACGGATGGATATGTTTGGATGTGAATGAATGGATGTAGACGGATGCATGAGGATATGTTAATAGATTGTACGAACGAAACGGTGGCTCACTAGAGATGACCTGTGACGAATTTAATTAGAACTTTTTCTTTGCTAATTCGTTTAGTCTTCTTGATGGAAATAAACCATTAATTCGCGTAATTTCATACGTTTAATCTTTTTGTAAAGTTTGAATCCTCGGATAATCAAAGTCACCGTAACACTAATGTATTTGCATGAGCAAGCTGGTGTTGTAATGGAAATATGAGTTGTATTTGAACACTTATGACTGAAAATAAATGATGACCGAAATCGTTGCGATTATCATTGACCTATTTCGTATACATTTTGTGAACTATTGCAACATGTTGCATAACTTGTTATCGGATTTGTGTGTTTGTGTCTGAAAGCTTTTTAACAAGAATAATTGACCCAGATGAATGCTTTCGCGTTCCGACTGCTCATGCAGAGCAATTGAGTATGTTCACATTGGAGTACAAACATTCACTACCTCGTGGTTAAATATAGATTTTCAATACTAAAAGTGTTTGACCGTTTCCCTGATCCATTGGAACACCGTATATTGTCTACAATCTTTGATTTCATAAATATGACTTGATAATATGCCTGGTGCAATTTCTGTATCCGATATCTAGAACGAAGAAAACTATATAGCTGTTTGAATTACGGATTTTTTAAGTGGTTTTGACTATCACCGGGTAATATATTTGAGTCCGTCATCATGACTTGAACTTTTCTGTTGCTTAGAACAGATAACTCAATAAAGCTAGTAAAACAACAAAGATTCTCTGTTGATACTGACAGATAATCATATTTTTTTCTGGTAATGTGACGGAGGCCCTGAAAATGTTCGGTATAGTAACTGACTTCACGTTTTTATTCTGTCAGAATAGCGGTTAAACTCGATGTTGAATCAGACAAAGCGTAATAATCAGTTAAATAAACGGAAGAACTTCGCTACACCAACAGAACTTTTCCTGTTCAGTCAGTTAATAGAACAGATATTTTTTCAGAACGTCTGTCATAATGACGGACTGTCTACGGTGTAATGCCGGAATACGCATAATCATCTGTCGGCATCAACAGAAAAAGTCAGTTGCTTGGACAGCAAATCTGTCCAGACCTGTCGTTTTACTTTAACAGAAATCGAAATTTT
Organism: Gammarus roeselii; assembly: GCA_016164225.1. Taxonomy (NCBI): domain Eukaryota; kingdom Metazoa; phylum Arthropoda; class Malacostraca; order Amphipoda; family Gammaridae; genus Gammarus; species Gammarus roeselii. The sequence continues at coordinate 1,556 of SDVV010005987.1, forward strand.
GTACGTCGGTTTAGGCGGTCAAGAAAATCTTGTCTGTTGAATTCGGCGGATGAAAAAAACGTGTCCGGCCAATGAACTGCCAGACACTTCCGTCAAAATGACATCATTTTTATTAACAGTGTATGACTGTTAACTAACTCGGCAGCAAAGGGATTTACTTCATTACGCAAACCTGCGACCTTATCCAAGTCAGGTGGTGTTTACGTCGGTGTGCTATGCCTAGTCTGTCAATTTTCTTTGTGGCTCAGCATTCCAATTACATCTCTCACGACAGAACCCACGCAAGCAGCGTCCAACGGTCTCGACATTTCGTGATGTGTTTACACAAAAACATGTTTGCTCGTTTTAAAGATCCCTGAATAATGCAGAAAAAAGCGATTTATTTCAAGAGAGCGCAGCAGTATATGTACAAAAATTGGCATCAGTGCGAGGTGCGGGAACACTTCTCGTCGACAAATGCTATCACTTTCGCTTCAGTAAATCACTATTCGTATGAAATCCTATAAGTAAAACAGTTTTTATCACTTACTGCTGTTCGAATAAATGACACGCATTGTGTTTTGTAAATAAAATTTGACCCCCCTGTATTACTTCTTCGTCTGTTATTTAACACACGCACCGTCTGCCCCATGCAATGCTCTTAGTGCGCGGGTACGATGATAATGAATACCTAAATACATTGCCGTGCAAACTACGTTATCAAGACAAATTTTCCAAATAAACACTGCAAACTGATCACATGATCAGAATACGAAATATCAAGTAGGCCTTCCTAGACAAAGTATGTTTCGCAACTATGCCTACAGAATATATATTTGAAAACCTCAACCTTTCACGTGTTTCTTTCCAGGCGCGGTGCCGGGAAGAGAAAGATGCACAGTCTGTGGTAGCGCGATGAGACACTCTCTTCTCCGCCTCTGCTTCGCATGATTTTTGTTTTATGGCCACAGAAAATCCCAGTCACAACCCCGGAAGATTAGTTTTATGACTTTCTTTAATTGGACCAAAATAACCTGAGAAATATCGTTGGAAAAGAGAGGCATGTTGTTCTGTAGACGCCGTGGCTCAGGTGTTATAGATATCTATATATTGGAGAGATGATTCTTTCAAGGCTGAGATGTGGTCTATAGTTTTGGTGCGGAGCTTGAAAAACGTAGAGAAAATTGATTATTTCTGTGCAGAGATCAATTCATGTGTAAAACAATAAACAATAACTTGTCAATAGTAAACGAGGTAAGACACAAAGTTACAGTTATATTCTTGCATCCTACTGTTTGAACGATTACTAATATCAATATTCCTGCTACTTTTGGTTTAATTCAGTCTCATAGTTCATGTGTGTTTAAATTTAGCTCCACGTACAAAAGAAACTAAAAATCATTTATATGTACGTTTACACGTCGCATTGTTTGTCATTAGTCAAAAGGAGACCATGAATCTGGGAAAATATGTTAACGGGGATTGATAAACTGAACAAATTCATCATACCCAGTGAACATATGTTTTAAAGAATCACATGTGTTAATAACATTCATTATATCGTTCTGTTCAGTAAGTAAGCTCATTCATAGCGCGCTCTCCGTTGAGGTGTTAGGAAGAAAACATTTTAATAAACCGGCAAAAGGAAATAATTTGATTGAAATAAGCCAACCAAACACTTCAATGCCTGCACATAACAAATATCGTCGTCATCAGTTCGTTTTATTGACATTTTCATTGGGTGTAATTCACAGATCGCCTAAAACCCTCCGCACACGATGTTCAAAGTCCCGAAAGCCCTGAGTCTTTGGATCGGTGAGTCATGCCTTCTCGGGATTTTAGCCAATGAACACGCTGGAGGGTGCTGGTTCATTGGTTGAAATCCCGAGGAGGCATTACTCATCGTTCAGAAGGTTCAAGTCTTTCGGGACTTTGAACATCGTGTGAGGAGGGTGTGTGTATATGTTGTTAACCTTGCAAATAGACACTAAATTACTTTTAGAAGCTGTAAATTATTGCCGCGTTACTAAGGGCCACTATTCCATGTATTGAAAATGACAAGAGATTTTCGATTGCGTGAGCTGGTTTTCATCTTTAAGGCAATTTTTTATGACCTCACTTATTACCTCTGCTATGATACATTAAGTTATAGAGAAGATACATGGCACAAAGAGAAGATTCTGATATATGTTGCTGCCAAACCATTCTCACGGCATGTGGCACGAGTTAAGTGAATTAATTGGTTAATAGTTATTGTAATGTGGTTTGGAAAACCTATTGCAATAGGCTCAAAAACGTTAGCTATAAACGTACTCAACAAAAACTGTTAAAAACAAACCGTGAAACGTTCATCCCTCTTCCAGTATAGGCTTGCTGAAGGTACATACAATGAGAATAACACCCCCAAATAAAACAATATTTGATGTTGTTGAGTCACATTAAATTACAAATAGAAAAAAAAAACGCAAGCAGACGAAGGACAGCGGGCGAGGTGGTCACACTTGTTCCATCTCAAAAGGAGACTTGTTAACAAGTTGCCAGACTCTGATACCACCTGGTTGTGTTCACTCATTATTCCTCGCATTATTTGTTGATCTTGCGCCACTGAACACCAGGATCGCTCTACAGAAGTAATCGCAATGCCAAATTATAAACCATCATGATAGATTTTGCGTTACACCGAATTCAGTATCAATTAAGAGACAATAAATGGTAATGTCTATGTCAACTCATTTCAACTCGATTCGACATTTTTTACTTCCTGGTGCATCAAACACTTGGTTGCTCCATTGATTGTTTTTACTAAACGAACAATACACGCATTGGTCAGGCTTCTATGGATAATTACGAATGTTCATGCATGTATGAAGGACATTGATCAATGAACCTATTTCAGTTAGAAACTCAATTCAATAACGATAAGTTGAACATAAATAACCAAATTACATAAACCGTAGGAGATATTTCTAAATTCAAATGTACACTTTGACTCCTTCTGTGCCCGTGACGATGAGGCCACTCTCTGCTTGCTCAGATTGAACAATAAGACAATGAACAAGAAAGTGCTAGAGAAGATCGAAGCCTGATCTTTCACGATTCGCCAGAACTAATATTCGTAGTGAGTTGCGTTTCTATTATACAGACAAAAATAACATGGATCGACTAACTCCATAGACAAAAGTTTTAATCGAGACACACGTTTTTGACAAATTCCCATCCTATAACAACACAAAACGAATCCTCGCCGGTGTCCGCACCCATCCTTTTAGTGGTGGAGTTTTAAATGACATGACAAGTGCCTTCTTAGTTTATTTTTTAATTTTATATGGATTCACATGTTAATTTTCATGTCCCATTTTCATTTCATTTCCAACTCAATCGTAATAGTTGTGAAAAATTATCTTTATTTACTGTTTGATCGCTAATCTACAACTTCTATCTTTTCACATTTAGCGTTGAAACGGGAAATATTTTCTGATTCTTAATACGACAACTTATTAGTGTCAAAAGTCGCTATCCTGTTAACGCGAGCTTCACTGGGATGCATAGTTGAAGTGTCTTAAGTTATAATTTTTCCTTCAATCAATGCCAGAAATTATTAAGTAGGCAAATCGCTCGGTTACACGTATATGTTAAATGGTACAGTTGAAACGTCTATTTTTTTTCGCTGGGAAATTGCCGCTTAAACATGTTGGAATAAATATCCCTGCTTGAAATAATGTGAATTGAGATATTTTTATGCTAACTGTAACTTCGTCCGTACAGGAAGACACTCTTTGCAACAATTTGCCACCATTTACTCAGCCAAGCGCAGTAATGTATCTTGAAGGTAAATCCCTCATTGAGAGCTTTACACCATCATCAATAACACTAAAATTGCAACCAATTACTAGTAGCTATAATGATCCAGAAACGGCCCGGTGAAGGAATTAGATGGGTATAAATAGAGTAACAGTAGTAGGTATAGGACGCGATGCATGCAACCTTGACTCAACCGGTCCGTACGGGGGTTAGCGCAGAAACGGGGTGGGCGGGATCGGAGGGTACAGGAACTGATTTGACGCGGAAGAAGTGGCCAGCCGGAATTCTGGAAACGGGTTATATATTTACATAAGGTTATTAGCATTTCAATGCTTGTGGGGATATTGCAACTTCGTTGTTTTCATAATGCACGTTCACTGCTATGTCCTATGAATGTTTTTTTAGGGGATATTGACAAACATACATTGATAAGATATTTTTTTTTGACAATTACATAATACGTGTTAACAGGTTATATATTTACATCAGGTTATTAGCATTTCAATGCTTGTGGGGATATTGCAACTTCGTTGCTTCCATAATGCAGGTTCACTTCTATGTCCTCAAAATGTTTTTAAAGGGATATTGACAATCATACATTTATAAGATATTTTTATTGACAATTACATAATAATTTACAAGCTGTATCAAACGTCAAGACTCCACACATATTCTTCTTGCAGGATTGTTGATTTCCAGACACGTTCATGATGAATTTTTCAACCTTGATATCATTTCTTCGACGTTCGCTATGGGAGAACCGCTCGGTTATCTTTTTAACTGGTACATTTTGTCATAGATGATAGGCAAAGTAGATGCAGTAAGCTCCACAGACCAACGATAGACGACTTCGGATTGGTTTTTGTAGTACAAGTTGTATTTTTGCATGGATATTAAAATACGATGCTATATTTCCTCCATATAATTTTGGATTGAACCCAAAGGAATCAAAGAAGTAGTGTTTGTTTCCGTTTTTGAATATTAGGATCCAATGTCCCATTTTATTAGGATCGCTTTCGCTGTTAACAATCATGTAGCCATTCATTTGATGCATAGGCATTCTGTTTTCCGCAAAACATCCTATATAGGCACGTTTCATAATTGGAAGGCTCATGGATATGTGGTCAATTTGATTATTATCCATGTTTACTGTATATAGTTGGGGAATACCCTCCTTGCCGAATTTATTTGGATGACACCGAGTGTATAACCTACCAGGAACAAGATCTCATTCGTAGAGAGTGGATTTTCACTGTTCACTGTTATGCGTATGTTTGCTCGTTTTTCTAGGTTAATGACATCTTCAGAGTCGGTGGGTCTTGTATCTGTGACAAAGATACTTCTTCCTGCAGGGAAATTTTGTCGTGTGATGAGATGAGCGCTGTTACGTCTCCCTAGAGCTGAAATACACCAATGCGTGTATTGTGTATTGCTTGGGCACACTCTCTGGGAAACGATGATCTAATGTTGGTAACGCAGTTTTCGTTTACATCAACAATAACGTTTGTGATATCATTATGCTGGACGTAATTTGGATTGCGATCATATGCTTCGTTGTGAGCAGCTTGATCAATGAGAAACAGAGCTAATTTATGTGGAACAACCCCGTTGAAAGGGGAATCAATGGAGATTGAGTTTTGACCGGTTGGAAACACGATTGTTTTGACAATAGGTCGATCGAACGTGTATTCGATCATGTCATTGTTTTTTGTGAGCGCTTTATTAAGAGCAAGCAAAGCTGTAGGGTGTGGCACAACTTTTTTACACCATAATTTACATGAATCAACTAAATAAATGTATTGTTCATTGTCATGAGTTAGAAGAACACTACTAGGTTTGGCCAGCTCCAAACGTATATTTACGCTGACATTATCCAATAGATAACTATTGCTACCGGATACGTCAAAGTTTAGTGGCCCCATCATATGTATACCATGACGTACACTTTTTTGAATCCATGTCTCATTTTCATTGTGAGTAGTAAAATTTGCCGCGACGACGATATCTGGAATGGGTGTTTGCAATGATTTATACATCATATTCAACCATTCATTATTTAGATCGGAGCTCTTCATGGATGTATAGGCGTTGAGATTATTCAGTAGTCCTGTATAACTGTTTCCTTCACACTGAACACCATTTAGGAATAGAGAGTGACTTTGGAACATACGATGAAAGAATCCGTCAACGAGTGTAACCTGTGCAGCGGCGGCCAATGCGCTTCCATCTGCATTTTTAACACGGATTTTCACTTCTGCAGTTAATGAGCTCAAGTGAACCATTTCATTATCCGATCCTGGAATATGAAATTCTATAAAGGAATCGGCAATTCTACCATCATACAGACTACTGTTTGTACTTAGATAGTTTCTTTCAAATTTCGATTTGATACTTGATTCAATTAAATATTTCTTGTTGATGGAGGGGAACATATCAATCACCCCCATTTCATAGTTTTCCGTAGGGGCTTCTAGCTCTGTCATGATGAAAGATGATCCACCAAGCATGTTGTCGGTATTGATCCTTCCCCGAAACTAACAGTATTGGTACATGAACACTGGTATTTATTAGTAATTAAACAATAGACGACACGGCTCCATATTTCTTCCATGAATCTTCTTCGATTTACGATTTTTCGTTACTTTTCCTGTGATCTTACCTCCAGCCATGGCTTTTTTTATACATTCTTCAGTGTAGCAACCCCTTGTTCCTTTGTTGATTGTCGAATATCTTTCTGCTCCGAGTAATCGTGTGTTATGTTTCGAGCCATATCGGCAGCTGCAGGCAGTAATGTTCTTCGTAGAAAAGGCAATGTGAGTCTTACAAGACTGGCTATGGTTGAGAAGAAACCGCTACCTCTCTGGTACGATATCGGACTTGTGAATCTGTCAATATCATGTAAACTTCCACCGCATATTTTGTCACGTTTCGCGAATAAAATTTCGTATTGTTTGTACGACGGATATGCATATACCACCCTCATGATTGCTTGATACCAAATGAACTTTTTTATATCCAGCGTTATATTTATAAGGCTCTTGCTTCTTTTAAAATGCAATACGCATAAGCTAGATCCACCATCCCTGAACGGGTTATTACCGCCAACACCATCTCGTAGATCGATGGAAATGGAATCAATATGACTACGCTGTAATTTTTTATATCTGACATGAATGCGTGTAAATGAATAAGAGTTATTAATAGGAATAACATCAAGAATATTGACTTGCTTATCACCCATAAAACTACGTAAAATTATATCGCAGTAAACGTTTGTGTAGCGAACATTATCGTTCATAAATGACATTTTTTCGCTTACGCCACCTTCACCGACATTACATTTACATATCGCTCCACCCATTAAATCAGCCGATCTTTCCCCGACAAAGTACCAATTCACCATAGCTTCAGTAATTTGTGTTGCGGCATGTTTTGTAGAATGAAGGCATTGAACTTTATGCGTCATGTGGTCTTATCATATTCAAACAATTTTCCTTATATTGATTTCTACCTCGGAGATGTAATCTTCCAATGTATTGCCTGAGATATTCTCGGTAGGAATAAACAAAGCTTTTTCATGCCCGATTCATTCTTTTTCACCATTCAAATAGTCTATGTAGATTAAAATGTTATATTGTATATCATAGTTTTTTATCTTGAACCAATCATTATAGAATACTTCTACAAGTCCTACGCTCCACTCTTCCTGTAGCTGTATACCTTGATAAATACTGTTTGTAAAACTTGATGACGTATTGTTTTGATACAATTGGCTACTGCCTAGCGATGAGACATAGACGAAAAAGTCCTCCGGTTCCTGCATCCTGCACTGAGTCCTACGTCACACTGACAACAAACCGCTTGTAGACCAAAATATATACTCTTAATACTAGGACAATCAATCAACTTTTATATATATATATTTTTTTTATTTACATACAAGAATTCCTTACATTTTATAAATATTTAGAGGATAAATCCTGCAGACGTGGAGCTACTTTCATCGCGACTGAATTCGCCAAAGACGGTCTCACCCGGCTTGCGTCTCTTCCATGTTAAATCCATTTCTTCATCGATTTCATTAGCTAAGGCACATCGCTTTCTCTTTTTAGCGACGGACGGTCCATTTTCAATGGATTTCTTGGGAATGTCCGGATGCCCATAGGCAAGAGTTGTGCATGCGTCGAGATAGTAGCCTTATTCTCAAATTTACTGAGACAGTTTTTGATAGTGCGTACAGTTTGGAGTTGGCATGCTCGCGCACGAATGTTGTGTATTGTCTCAAAGTGTGTGCGTGTTTTCTGGTTATGTATATTTCTGTATTGTTCATGTTTGATTTTGGCTTGTGTCTGGTAATTGACATCTTTAGCAGCCGATTTTGTTGCGTCGGACTCAAGCAACATTCTGTAACACTTGGGTTGTAAGCAGATGATTTCACTCGGGTAGTCATCAGCTGTTTTGCTTTTCAATAGTCCTAGCTGTCCTTTCTTGAATTCACCGAACAAGAGATGATTTATGGGATAGTTGAAGAAGTCCATGTATTCAGCCAGGGGAGCTTTGCGCATTTCCGCTTCAATGTCGGACACGCCTTTGAACTGGATTAGCAACGAGTCAGTGTCTGAGTAGATGAGCGAGACGTTGTCACCATAGCGTGGTTTCAGTGTGTCACAGAAGAAGCAATAGACTTTTGCTTTTGCTTTTTCAAGCACGAAGAATCCAGCTTGGAGTGGATGAACCATTCGGATAATTTTTTGCTTGAGGATCATGATGACTGTTTCGGGACCGATGGCGTAGCAGTTTTTTAGGAGCGGGTTGGCAGCTTGTTTTCGGAACTCATTGGGGGTGCACACGACCTTTGCCTCTAGACTTCGGTTGAGCGGGTTGAAAAGACACTTCTTGTATATACTATTCGAGAGCAGTTTGAATAGGGACTTTTCAAAGGAGTTCGTAGTCTTCTGACGTTTCTGGATATTTTTCACGATGAAAGTTTTCAAGACCGGTTCCTGCTTGATGGGAGAAAATTGATGAACCTTGGTGACTTCCAGTCCTTGCCTGAGGAGTACTTGGAGAAGTTCCAGGGCCACGAGGTAGTCAGTTTAGGTAGATGGCTGGCAACAAGCTTACGATCTTCTCGTTTTCTGTTTTTGAGATGCTCTGAGCCAGCCAAGAGGTTTTTTGTGATGGGTGAAACATCGTCCAAGGTAATCTCTTTGTGATGTAGCAGGAGTGGCAACTCATCTGTTTTTCTTGCAACTTCATCGCTGACTTGGGCATCCACGCAGACAATGTACGTATACTCGCCAGAACAGTCTGTGATTACCAAGTCGAACGCATAAATTTCTTCCGGTGTGAGCTCGAGGATCTCGCCAATGATGAGGGGTTCACTCAAGCATTCACCATAAAGACTGTTAAAGTCCCACACTGCTGCTGAAGACACGGGTAATGTAGGGTCATCGTCTTTGCATCGGGGATTGTTTATCTTGGTAAGACCTTTCGTCAACGTCACGAATCCCCCTCGTGTGTTTTTGACAATCAAGTGGATGAGATCGATATCTTTGACCAGTGCCAATTTCATCTTTCCTTCGTAGAGGGCGGCTTGCATTGCAAAGCCAGGGAGACTCACAAAATGGACGGGGTTCAGGGTAAAGTCGCGTGTCATGGTCTCCCTAAACTTTTGGAAGACCTCGGCCAGCAGCAGCGTATCGATGAGCAGGTATATGATCATGTAATCACGCAACGTCTTACAGTTTGCTGCCTCCCACATTTCGATCACTTCAGCATATTCAGAGTCCGATATTCCTTTGCCTCGAAGTTGACTGTAGAAGGCTTGTTTCAATGGGATCTCAGTTTGGTCCAGCACAGAATCCGATGTGATGGCTTCGTAGCAGGAATGTCCTTTTCGAGTGGCTAGGTCAAGAACCTTGTCACTGTATCCGAGACTTGTGAGATGAGATTTGAGGAGTGTCATGCCATGCCCCCTATCTTTAGGATTTTTGGCAAGACTGTCTAAACTTGAGTTGAGGAATGAGAACGAGTCTATGAACTTGACACCGTACTTGCTCGTGGCATCGTTCAAGGAGACAGAGATGCTAAACATTTTATCTGATTGTTTTGGCAAAACATTCATTTTGGAAAAGTTTTTACCATCCAATCCTCTCAGTATGAAGCGCATGTCATAGGCGGATGCATTGTGAGCAATACGAGGCATGAACCTGAGTTTCTCCGTTATTCTGAAGTTACAATTTAGGCACAATGCGGCCAAGTAGTTTCCTGTTACTACCTCTTTATTGGGGCCGAAGACCCCCTCAACGAAATGGTTATGATGACGTACTCGTTTTTTACCCTTTCCTCCAAATGCGTCTCCGCAGCATTCACATGTTTTGCTTTCGCAATATTTTTTCACGTCATGTTTGGTGAGAACGGGGATGGGGAACAATGGTAGGGCTGACATGTATTCATTATAATCCAGCAACATATTCTTAACAAGATGTGCATTCGGACATTCCCAAGAAATCCATTGAAAATGAACCGTCCGTCACTAAAAAGAGGAAGCGATGTGCCTTGACTAATGAAATCGATGAAGAAATGGATTTAACATGGAAGAGACGCAAGCCGGGTGAGACCGTCTTTGGCGAATACAGTCGCGATGAAAGCAGCTCCACGTCTACAGGATTTATCCTTTAAATATTCATAAAATGTAAGGAATTCTTGTATGTAAATAAAAATAAATAAAATTATAAAAGTTGATTGATTGTCCTAGTATTAAGAGTATATATTTTTTGTCTACAAGCGGTTTGTTGTCAGTGCGACGTAGGACTCAGTGCAGGATGCAGGAACCGGAGGACTTTTCCGTCTATGTCTCATCGCTAGGCAGTAGCCAATTGTATCAAAACAATACGTCATCAAGTTTTACAAACAGTATTTATCCAGGTATACAGCTACAGGAAGAGTGGAGCGTAGGACTTGTAGAAGTATTCTATAATGATTGGTTCAAGATAAAAAACTATGATATACAATATAACATTGTAATCTACATAGACTATTTGAATGGTGAAAATGAACGAATCGGGCATGAAAAAGCTTTGTTCATTCCTACCGATAATATCTCAGGCAATACATTGGAAGATTACATCTCCGAGGTAGAAATCAATATAAGGAAAAGTCTGATAAGCAAACAAATCGTTAGAGATGAAGGAAAATTGTTTGAATATGATAAGACCACACGACGCATAAAGTTCAATGCCTTTATTCTACAAAACATGTCGCAACACAAATATACTGAAGCTATGGTGAATTAGTACTTTGTCGGGGAAAGATCGGCTGATCTGATGGGTGGAGCGAGATGTAAATATAATGTCGGTGAAGGTGGCGTGAGCAAAAAAATGTCCTTTATGAACGATAATGTACGCTACATAAACGTTTACTGCAATATAATTTCACGTAGTTTTATGGGTGATAAGCAAGTCAATATTCTTGATGGTATTCCTATAAATAACTCCTATTCATTTACACGCGCCCATGTCATATATAAAAAATTACAGCGTAGTCATATTGATTCCATTTCCATCGATTTACGAGATGGTGTTGGCGGTAATATCCCGTTCAGGGATGGTGGATCTAGCTTATGCGTATTGCATTTTAAAAGAAGCTAGAGCTTTATAAATATAACACTGGATATAAAAAAGTTCATTTGGTATCAAGCAATCATGAGGGTGGTATATGTATATCCGTCGTACAAACAATACGAAGTTTTATTCGCGAAACGTGACAAAATACGCGATGGAAATTTACATGATATTGTCAGATTCACAAGTCCGATATCGTACCAGACAGGTAGCGGTTTCTCCTCAACCATAGCCAGTCTTGTAAGACGCACATTGCCTTTTCTACGAAGAACATTACTGCCTGCAGCTGCCGATATGGCTCGAAACATGGCACACGATTACTCGGAGCCGAAAGATATGCGACAATCAACAAAGGAAAAAGGGGTTGCTACACAGAAGAATGTTATAAAGAAAGCCATGGTTGGAGGTAAGATCCCAGGAAAAGTAACGAAAAATCGGAAAATCGAAGAAGATTCATGGAAGAAAGATGGAGCCGTGTCATCCATTGTTTAATTACTAATAAATACCAGTGTTCATGTACCAATACCGTTAGTTTCGGGGAAGGATCTATACCGACAACATGCTTGGTGGATCGTCTTTCATCATGACAGGGCTAGAAGCCCCTACGGAAAACTATGAAATGGGGGTGATTGATATGTTCCTCTCCATCAACAAGAAATATTTAATTGAGTCAAGTATCGAATCGAAATTTGAAAGAAACTATCTAAGTACAAACAGTAGTCTGTATGATGGTAGAATTGCCGATTCCTGTACATAATTTCATATTCCAGGATCGGATAATAAAATGATTGACTTGAGCTCGTTAACTCCATAAGTGAAAATCCGTGTTAGAAATGCAGATGGAAGCGCATTGGCCGCCGCTGCACATGTTACATTCGTTGACGGATTCTTTCATCGTAAGTTCCAAAGTCAATTTCTATTCCTAAATGGTCTTCAGTGTGAAGGAAACAGTTACACAGGACTACTAAATAATCTCAACGCCTATACATCCATGAAGAACTCCGATCAATAATAAGAAAGGGTTGAATATGTTGTATAAATTATTGCAAACACCCATTCCAGATACCATCGTCGCGGCGAATTTTAATAATCAAAACTAAAATGAGAGCTGGATTCAAAAAAGTGTACGTCATGGTATACATATGATGGGGCCACTAAACTTTGACGTATCAGGTAGCAATAGTTATCTATTGGATAATATCAGCGTAAATATACGTTTGGAGCTGGCCAAACCTAGTAGCGTTCTTCTAACTCATGACAATGAACAATACATCTATTGAGTTGATTCATGTAAATTATGGTGTAAAAAAGTTGTGCCATACCCTACAACTTTGCTTGCTCTTAATAAGGCGCTCACAAAAAACAATGACATGATTGAATACATGTTCGATCGACCTATTGTCAAAACAATCGTGTTTCCTACCGGTCAAAACTCAATCTCCATTGATTCCCCTTTCAACGGGGTTGTTCCACATAAATTAGCCCTGTTTCTCATTGATCAAGCTGCTCACAACGGAGCATATGATCGCAATCCAAATTACTTCCAGCATAATGATATTACAAACGTTATTGTTGATGTAAACGGAAACTGCGTAATCAACATTAGATCATCGTTTCCCAGAGAGTGTGCCCATGCATACCATCAAACCCTTTCAGCTCTAGGGAGACGTAAAAGCGCTCATCTCATCACAAGACAAAATTTCCCTGCAGGAAGAACTATATTTGTTGTAGATACAATACCCACCGACTCTGAAGATGTCATTAACCTAGAAAAACGATCAAACATACGTATAACAGTGAACTGTGAAAATCCACCCACTACGAATAAGATCTTGTTCCTGGCAGGTTATACACTCGGTGTCATCCAAATAAATTCGGCAAGGAGGGTATTCCCCAACTATCTACAGTAAACATGGATAATAATCAAATTGACCACATATCCAAGAGCCTTCCAATTATGAAACGTGCCTGTATAGGATGTTTTGCGGAAAACAGAATGCCCATGCATCAAATGAATGGCTACATGGTTGTTAACAGCGAAAGCGATCCTATTAAAATGGGACATTGGATCCTATATCCATGCAAAAATACAACTTGTACTACAGAAACCAATCCAAAGTCATCTATCGTTGGTCTGTGGAGCTTACTGCATCTACTTTGCCTATTATCTATGTCAAAATGTACCAGTTAAAAAGATAATCGAGCGGTTCTCCAATAGCGAACGTCGAAGAAATGATATCAAGGTTGAAAAATTCATCATGAACGTGTCTGGAAATCAACAATCCTGCAAGAAAAATATGTGTGGAGTCCTGACGTTTAATACAGCTTGTAAATTATTATTTAATTGTCAATAAAAATATCTTATAAATGTATGATTGTCAATATCCCCTAAAAAACATTCAGAGGACATAGCAGTGAACGTGCATTATGAAAGCAACGAAGTTGTAATATCCCCACAAGCATTGAAATGCTAATAACCTTATGTTAATATATAACCCGTTAACACGTATTATGTAATTGTCAAAAAAAAATATCTTATCAATGTATGTTTGTCAATATCCCCTAAAAAAACATTCATAGGACATAGCAGTGAACGTGCATTATGAAAACAACGAAGTTGCAATATCCCCACAAGCAATGAAATGCTAATAACCTTATGTAAATATATAACCCGTTCCCAGCATTCCGGCTGGCCACTTCTTCCGCGTCAAACCAGTTCCGGTACCCTCCGCTCCCGCCCACCCCGTTTCTGCGCTAACCCCCGTACGGACCGGTTGAGTCAAGGTTGCTTTCATCGCATCCTATCCCGACCGGCTCTTTTATCCCAATCTAATTCCTTCACATCCGCGTTTTGCTCTTATACCTACTACTAGTAACTGTAAGTTTAGAGTGTTCGCGCCCCATATTTTCACAGACGGCCGGAGTCAGGCAGGCGGCTAACGGTGACTCATTCTGACGGATGGGAAGACAGCATTCGGATTATTCATGAGGTATGATAATAGGTTATATATATTATTAGGTTTTTATATGTTAATAGGTTATTTAAAAAAAACGTTTACACACTACTTTTGGTATACGCATTTCAATGCTGAGCATACTGTATTGCAATTTCGTTGCATGTCATGTTGCATGTATGCATTTCTATGCTGGTCCTCTGAATGTTTAGAGGTATTGATAACATACATTTGTAAGATATTTGTTATTGATATTAAATCTAACAGTTACATAATAATTTACATCCAGTCATAAACGTTAAAAGCGTTGGATGCGCTTTGCAAATTAGGTAAGTTTCCTCTTATCTGTTATTTGAATTGTACTTTTCCATGACTTATTTGTCATTATTTCTATGTTTTAAGTGAATGTTTCGTTATATATTTATGTCTATATTAAAATTCTATATATTTTTCTGCGAATATATGTTTATTTTCTTATCTAGTTGGGGTATAACTGACTCATTCGGAGGTTCGTTTGGTGGGGTTCTCAGCGGTTGGACGCTTGCTCCCAGCCTTATATTGAATTCAGGCAATGCTCTGTGTATTCTCCTGTCGTTTATTTCATATGTATATAATTTCTATAGGTAGTTGGCGAGTTGATGTTTGTATTTTGGGTTGATGCAGCAGCTCGTTATGAGAATCTATCTACCCCAGTACGCATTATCTAGGTTTGAACCAGATATATCGGTGTTCCATTGACGCGGTGTTACAATAGCGTGAGTACCTAAACGATATGGATGTATTTTAGGTTATTATAATGTTATGTATACTTAGTAATGATCGGTTGATTTATGTTGAATTTTTAATGTTTTTTGGAATTTTGAATAGTTATTTCATACAGTTATAGGATTTTTTTGAAGTTATTTTTGGTTTGCATTGTCCATGAAGCACACTATTTCAGGCATAATTGATCGGTTATTGCATCATTCTTCTTATTTTATTATATCATGACCGTTTTAGTATGTGTCTTTGAGTTTTGTATGTTCTCTGTAAAATTTCCATCTTCAATTCAATCTAATGGTTATATATACAATATCGGAATAATAGGATATTTCACGTTTGCATCTGCAATGTTGAATATTATTTCAGGTATAATTTAGTTACATGTTCTTTTATTTTGTAGTATTTTATACATCTTTTTACATCCTGGTACAATGTTTGACGTGGATATTATAGATATAGAAGATTCGATGTGTTACAATTTCTGTCTTGTTGTCAGCTTTTTGTATGTTTATTGTAGGACCATACTTCAATGTTTAGGAGTTAGAGGAGTCTTCTAGGTCAAAGCTTGTTGTGTTTATGTTTATTTTTTATAAGTAGACCAAATTTACTATGATGGATACACTTGGTGTATTATAAGTTTTTAATGTGAATTAGAGCAGAGTAGAGAATTACGTAGTTATTTTATTATTGATGTATGTTTAGGAGCTAAAAAGTCCGTACTGCATCTTTGTGGAATTTCGTCATTGAACCCTAGCAAGTGTATAGTGTAACGTTTTATCAGACGATTTACTGATGGAGGAGTCCTGGTGTAGAGGTGGTTTACACTCTTTGGTTGTCATTACGAGTTCGTCCATGTTTAACGGGAATTTGTAAGTTCTTGTGGACGCCATCCTCAAGTTCCATGGGACTGTTAGAGAGGTTAAGCAACAAGCTGCTCATCGTTGTAATAATTTACTTAACTCGTCAGTGAACTGAAGAACACATTTTTTAGGACCAACCTCAAAGAGACTCATGTCAGGCGCATTCTTAACCACTGTACCTGAGTATAGATTCTTGGTTATGTCCAGGATGTAACTTTAATCGACGTTGTTCAGAGATATTGGATTAAACAGATGCATGGTACGTCTGAGGTATTGTATCATGACCGGTTGTTGCCTCTAAATTTGTTATATATCAGTGGTAGTTTGCTGAGAAGCGACCTAGTAGAACATTGTAGAGTTCGTTGATATGACAAGTGGGCTTTGATTTTTTCTCTTACTAGAGGCATAGCATCAGTTATGTCTAGGAATTTATTATAGGCTTTAACGGATACCGTAAAATTATTATTTGTTATGCATGAACTCAGTGTTAAATATCAGATATTTTCGGTATGACTGTTATGTTAGTATATGATTTTTCTTGAACCAGATCACCTTAGGAGTTAAAGGGCAGGATTATTTCTTTTTATTACAAGATCGGTAATGTACATCGGCATCATGTATTGATTGACCGTACCCCTTCCATATTGGTGTAGGATTTATCATCTGGGGTACGTCAGGATACACCGTGTATCATAGTTAATCAATGTCGGTTTGAATAGAATAGAGAATCTTATTTAGCTATATTTTATAGATGTTGTTGTATGTTTCTATTGTTTATCATGGGAATATGTGTGTATTAGGTATAAATTTGCCTAATTTCATAGAATGTTGGGTATAAAATACGCTCAATTGGATGTAATGATCCAAAAAATTAATAGGTTTTACCTCTTGACTTTGGATTTGGGTCTGGTTCCTTGTCGTCTTGGAGAACTAATCTACCGGATTTGTGTAGAGCGTTAGTGTTAAAAAAATTCAATAAATTAATATATATCTCAATTATGTTATCCGCTCGCATGTCTTTACTAGATGCTTATTCCTACATGTCGTACTTTTATAAATGTTTGTGATCCGTTAGTAGTGTATAGACTTGGAAGTTATTGATTAATTCGTGCGTCGTTATGCGATTGCATTCCAATTCAGAATATCTGACTTTTCGAGCATTCACCAGATCAGCTATAGCATTTTGCACTATAGGTTTGTAATGTAGAATGGCCGTGAGCCTATCCCATTCTAACCTAATCTAACGA
>SDVV010005988.1:0-18780 GCA_016164225.1 Gammarus roeselii
AGAAGGTTGGATGTTTTCGAGATGAAGTGTTTGAGGAGCATGGCTGGAGTAACGCTGAGAGACCGGATCACCAACGACGTCATTCGTATCAGAACAGGGATGGTGAAGAAGTTTGAGAACAGAGTGGATTCGCGTGTACTGAGATGGTTCGGGCACATGCAGAGGATGGATGAAGGGAGATTGGTGAAAAGGGTGATGAATGCGGAGGCGAGTGGTCGCAGGCCTAGAGGTAGACCGAAGTTTCGGTGGATGGATGGTCTGAAGCAGGCGATGGGAAGGAGAGACATGAATGTGGAGGTGGCGAGAGAGCGTGCAATGAACAGGCGTGAGTGGAGAATGGTGGTGAATGGTTGATTAGACGCTCCTCTGATGTGCTTTCCCGCACTTGGCATCCCGCTGTCAGGATGGCCGTGGGTGAAGGGGGGGGGGCGGTCATTATGACGCGGCGGGAGTAAACCAGTGAAAACTGTCGGACCCTGCTGCTGACGACGGATCTTCGGACTGCACTCGTGACCCAAAGTGTATGTTGAGGGGATACCGGCTGGACCCTTTAGCACAAAAGGGCTAAGTTGTGTGAGTGTGAGCGTATGAGGGTGTGACGTGCGCCTTGCCGTCGGCCACCCCCGTTTCTGGGGGATGCGGCCTAGTGTCTGTATGTGTATCTGTTAGCCTCACTGTGTCGGAACATGTGTCGACTCTATGCAGGCATTACCACACAATTTGTGCAAAAAGGGTTGCCATTCACTGACAGATGCATCAATAACTAGGCAACCTAACCTAACCTAACCAACTTAACTATGAATTATGTGTCATCGCTCGAGATTTTTTCCTGCATACATATGATATTCTTTCATTGATTTATGATATATTCATATCAAATCCCTCCACTTAGCTCTTCATTTTGATCTATCATTTGCAGTTTTTATATAAACTCTCAATTACGATTTACCAAATTTCATCCATTTTCATATGCAAATTACATCGTTTTGTTTTAATTGTTATATATTTTTCAAGTGATTCTTGATTATACATGTTGTTCACACCCATCAAAACCAAACCTAACCTATGTACGGTATTCAGTCATTATTACAAATATATGAAACCCTCCAAACAACTCTAAATATCACTTAACATAAATGTTATTTATTTCGTTGTCACTCTCAACACATATTTGTAAGCAGAGAGCTTACCCATTTTCGAACTTAGATGGTATGAATGTTACATGTATTTCACGTTATTCTTGATTTGACACAATTCTACATCACTTTAACCTGTTATCCACACTCATCATAACCTAACCTAACCTTATGTATGGTATTCAGTCATTGATATATACATATGAACCCCTCCAGACGACTCTAAATATCACTTTAACATAGATGTTATTAATTTCGCTCTCACTCTTGACCCAAATTAGTTAGCAGAGAGGTCACATTTTCAAACTTGGATGGATTGAATGCTTAGAGTAATTCAAATTTGCATACAGTTTCGTACAAACGGACACATGGTCTCACACTATGATTGTCTTATTGTACTTCAATATCTCTAATTGGCTCTACAACCTTTGATGACTTACATCTCTGATTTACCTTTTATTTCCTATAAGTTTTATATTTTTGACGATGACTTCGTTACAAGATCTGATCGGACTTTCATTTATATCCTACCATTCTGTAGAACATATAGATTATTTATCTCTCGATGAGTTTATGGGATTATTTCACGCCTTGAAACATATTCTTCTACTGATTTCGACAATTCGATGTTACCTCCGACGGACACGAAGTTTGCAATTCTTTGCTTAATCTTTGAGTTTAGGATAAAACAATCATTTCATTGAGGGTTTACATTCTATTATTAGTCTTTATTGGCATTATTTACATACATTACTGGCATCATTAATGACATCTACCTCGTTTATTGATTTGAAACAGCATGGTTTATACATCCAACTATACCCATTATCACTATATTTCCGTTTCCTCTCGGCATTTTTCATATACTCGATCATAGCTTTGATACGAAGACCGAAGGCCGTTCCGTTCCCGTGAGTCAACAAATATATTTTTTCTTCTTTTTGAACCTCACCTATACGATTATTCTCAAATTCAAAGTCATTCTGAAATTCATCATTGAGAAATGTTGCATACGATCCAGATTTTCTTTTGTTCGTAGGTATAACTTGTTTTCGACTTCATCAGCTTCATTACAGGCATGATGATGATTTTTCCATACGGATAATTTAAAATTCCAAGACTTGCTTTCTTAGTTCCACTAATCTTTGTTTCATATGACTGTAACGCGTCGACATCAGTTACCCAAAGCTGACTTCCTCCTTCCTGTATCCAACATTGAATGATATTTCCCACTCTTTTGATTCTTGTTTTAACCATTCTGAGATAACTTATATTTTCAACACTAGTCAATATTTGTTCGATCCGACTCGTATCATCATCGAAGATTTCTTCTTCCAACTCTTGTAAATAAATTTTGAGATACGAATATTCATTTCTGTTTATTCTATGACGAAACGTGTGTCTACGCCTCGATCTCAACGGAACACTGACTCTATTCTCGGTATGCGGCTAGATATTATAAATTGATTTAATTTTTTTTTTGTTTGCATATCAAGATGTAATCAACTTATAATAGCTAGTTGCATACCGAGATTGGTGTCAGTGTTCCGTTGAGATCAAGGCGTAGACACACGTTTTGTCATAGAATAAACCAAAATGAATATTCGTATCTCTCAAAATTTATTTAAAAGTGTTGGAAGAAGAAATCTTCGATGATGATATGAGTCGGATCGAACAAATATTGACTAGTGTTGAAAATATCAGTTATCTCAGAATGGGTAAAACAAGAATCAAATGAGTGGGAGATATCATTCATATATGGATGCAGGAAAATGGAAGTCGGATTTGGGTAACTGATGTCGACGCGTTACAGTCGTATGTAACCAAGATTAGGGTAACTAAGAAAGCAAATCTCAAAATTGATTTGATTCACGTGAAAAAATCATCATCATGCAAGTAATAAAGCTGATGTAGTGGAAAACAAATTATACCTATGAACAAAAGAAAATCTGGATCGTATGCAACATTTCTCAATGATGAATTTCAAAATGACTTTGAATTGGAGAATAATCGTATAGGTAAGGTTTAAGAAGAAGAAGAAATACATTTGTGGACTCACGGGAACGGAACAGCCTTCGGTATTCGCATCAAAGCAATGATAGAGTATATGAAATGCTATTGAGAGGAAACTGAAATATAGTGATAATGGGTATGGTTGGATGTATAAACCATGTTGTTTCAAATCAAAGACAAGGTAGATGTCATTGATGATGCCAGTAAGGTATGCAAATAATGCCAATAAATACTAATAAAAGTATGTAAACCCTCAATGATATGATTATATTATCCCAAACTCAAAGGTTAAGCAGAGGATTGCAACTTCGTGTCCGTCGGAGGTAACATCGAATTGTCGAAATCAGTAGAAGAATATGTTTCAAGGCGTGAAATGATGCCATAAAACCATCTCGAGATAAATGATCTAGATGTGGTACAAAATGGTAGGATGTAAATCAGAGTCCGATCAGATCTTGAAACGAAGTCATCGTCAAGAATATGAAAATTAGAGGAAATCAAAGGCGAATCAGAGAAGTTAGTCGTGAAAGGTTGTTGAGCCTAGTGGAGATATTGAAGTAAAATAAGAAAAACATAGTGTAAGACCAAGTGTCCGTTTGAATAAAACTGGATACAAATATAAATTACTTGTAGCATTTAATCCATTCAAGTTTGAAAATGGGACCTCTCTACTAACCAATTTGGGTCGAGAGTGACAACGAATTAAAAAACCTGTATGGTAAAGTGATATTTAGAGTCGTCTGGAGGGGTTCATATGTATATATCAATGACTGAATACCATACATAAGGTTAGGTTAGATTAAGTTGGGTGTGAATAACATGTTAAAGTGATGTAGAATTGTGTCAAATCACATATAATATGAAATACCTGTAACATTCACACTATCTAAGTTTGAAAATTGGTCCTCTCTGCTAACAAATATGGGTTGAGAGTGACAACGAAATAAATAACATACATGTTAGAGTGATATCTATAGTCGTTTGGAGGGCTTCATATGTTTGTAACAATGACTGAATACCGTACATAGGTTAGGTTAGGTTTTTATGGGTTGTGAATAACATGTAAGATCAAGAATTATATGAAAAAAGGTATAACGATCAAAACGAAACGATGTAATTTGCATATGAAAATGGATGAAATTTGTTTAATCGAAATTGAAAGTGTGTATCAAAACTGTAAATTATAGACCAAAATGTTGAGTCATGTGGAGGGATTTGATATGAATATATCTCATAAATCAATGAAAAAGTATCATATTTATGCAGGAAAAATTCTCGTACGATGACACATAATTCATAGGTAAGTTGGTTAGTTAGGTTGGGTGGACTAGGTATTGATGCATTTGGCTATGTATGGTAACCCTTTTTACACAAAATGTGAGTAAATGCCTGTGTGGTGTAGACACATGTGCCGACACAGTAAGGCTAATGGCCCTATATACGCATAAAATGCTACGTAAAATAAAGCCGTGTGGAGGGTATTTGATACGTACATCGCACAAATTTTTGACTAAATATCATACATAATCATCAAACTTGAATGAAAATTTACTATTATTGGTTAAGTTGGATAGGATCACTAGATCTTTGAACCTAATATCGCGTGAAACTGTTCCACATTAGAAATGGTAACAAATTGAAGTGCATTAGTTCTCTTGGATCCTAGCTGCTGAGTCTCATCCAAACATGTAACAGAGGTATCGAAAAAAAATCTGGAATCTAAACATCTGCAAAAGGATATTTGCTGGATCAAATTTGGAGAAATGTATTAAACCGCTTATGATATGTTAAATAAACAGCTCAAGTGGAGAGTATCATACATATAAATATCATACACAAGCATCAAACTTGAATAAAACTACATGACTATTGGTTAGAAAAAGTTAGGTCGCCTAGGTATCAATGTATTTGGCAGTTTATGGTAACTCTTTTCGCATTCATTGATATTGATCTATGTTGTCGTACATTGATATATATTTCACGATTATGTATCATAGACATATTTTATATTCTAGATCTTGTTGACTACGGACCTTACATAACAGATTGATAGTAAATATGTTAGAAGGGATTTATTCAATATTCGTTATAATAGACGAAAATGGTAGAAGCAATACATCCAACACTATAAAATAATCTTATTCTAACAGTAAAACCGTACATAAAACTTGCTATTGCTTCAACACCCGTAACCATCACTGACGTACGCGGTAAGCTTACATGAATGTTTTAAACACTACAGCTTACTACCGAGCGATGACCTAACATTACTTGAAACTGGTCGACATTACTTGACTTGTTACAAGTAAAGTGAAAAAAATATACATATATGTAGGCACACAATGTGCTAAAGATTGCTAAAACTACAGAGTCAAGTGGATAGATTTGATAAGAATAAAGCCTAAATCAATGAAGAAATACCTAACATAAGTATGAAAACGGGGGAAAAATTGGTTAAGATAGGTTAGGATGAGTTAGGTTTACGGGCATTATCACAAACCATTAGTGAAAAAATGCTACAGTCGATATTGTGAATCCTCAAAGTAAGGCAGATATTCAGAATTGGAATGCAATCTCATAACAAAGCCTGGATTAATCATAAACTTCTAAGTGTATAAACTGCAAACATCTTGCAACAATTTATAGAAGTGCGACATGCAGGAATAAGCATCTAGTAATGACATGCGAGCGGATAACATAATTGATATGTATATTAAATAGTTGACGAATTTTAACACTAACACTCTACACAAAACCGATAGATCAGCTCTCCAAGACGACATAGAACCGGAGTCGAGAGGTAAAACATATCAATATTTTGGATCATTACATCCAATTAAGCGTATTTTATACCAAACATTCCATGAAAATATGTGAATTTATGCTTAATACAAATATATTCCTCTGATAACCAATCAAAACATATAACAACAACTATAAAATAGCTAAATAAGATTGTTTACTCTACCCTAATCGACAATGATTGACTATTATTTATGGTGAATACTACCGCACCCAGATGATGAATCCTAGTCCAATATCCTACGTGATCTGGTTCTTGACTAAGATCATATACTAACATTTAAGCTATTTCAAAAATATCTGACAATTAACACTGAGTTTATGCGAATAATATTATTTTAGACTATCATACCATTCAATTCTATAATAAATTCCTAGACCTAACTGATGCTATGCCTCTAGCAGGACAAAAATCCAAGCCCACTGTATCTCAACAACGAACTCTACAATGCTTTACTAGGTCACTTCTCAGCAATCTACCACTGATATATAACAAATTTAGAGTTAACACCCAGTCACGTACAATACTTCTAATATACCTTGCATCTGTTTAAGCCCTCGTCTCTGAACAACATCGAGCAAAGTCACATCATTGATATAACCAAGAATCTATTCACAGGTACAGTGCTCAAGAATGAGGCTGGCATGAGTCTCAAAGAGTGCGGTCATAAGAGGCTAGGCTTCTGTCCACTGATGACTTAAGTAAACCTCTACAACGATGAGCAGCTTGTAGCATGACCTCCTTAACAAATCCATGGAACTTAAGACCGACGTCCACATGAACTTTCAAAATCACGTTGAACTTGGACGAAGTCCAAATGACCGTCAAAGAGTGTAAACCACTTCTACACCAGGACCCCCACCATCCAGTAAATTGTCTTCTAAAATGTTAAACTATACGCTTGCTATGGTTTAATTATGAAATTTCACAGAGATGCAGTACTGACTTACAACTCTTAAACATACATTCCTATTATTATCATGGAAAAAACCTACAACAACAATAATAACCATACAAATAGCTTAATAAGAAGCTCTACTCGGCTAAAATTCACAATAAAATTGTATTACACTTAGGGGATCAATCATAGTAATTCGGTCTTCTTACACAAATAGGCATAAACAGAACAAGTTTTTCGAAATAACGAGCTTTTGCTTAAATAACGAGCAACGAGCTTTTACCGAGGGGACTCTCTAACTTCTCATAAATATTGAAGAATGGTCCTACAATAAACATACAATAACATAACAGCACGAACGAGTTTGTAACAAATGGGATCATCTACAGTTATAAACATTGTATCAGGATGTAAGACAGCTTGTAACTATATGTTATTACCTGAAATAATGTTCTACCTTAAGGATACACACGTAAGATATCTTACTATTCATAAAATTGTATAAAAATACCCAATGCATTGCATCGACGATGGAAATTCAGCAGAGAACATACAAAACTGAACAAAAAAATACTAAAACGCTCAAGTCATACCAAAGCGAGAAGATTAATTCTCTACCATACCCAAAACATACATTAAAAACCGTGATGAAAGAGAAAGAACTAGCAAGTAACCAAACAAACAACTAGTGTGAATAAGAAACCAAGACACGCCAGCAACATGACTGAATCCTATAGTAAATGATGTGAAATACTTCTAAGCAAATATGGTATAGTGCATACAAAAATCTGAGGAAATTAGCCTAAACTCAGTCCAAAACAGGGTTCAATTAACATCTCTTTAACTAAAGTAACCACGGCTTAATCGTAGCAGAATGCCATATATACATATAAAATACCACAATGATACAACAACCTACCAATTATGCATGAAATAGTATGCTATATGGAAGATGCATACCTAAAATATCCTAAAAATCAAATAAAAGTCAACATAAATCACCCGCTCGTTACTAAGAATACATAACACAATATTTCGTCTTACAATAAATAATATCGTCCAGGTACTCTCGCTATTGGAACACGGCGTCAATGGAACACCGATATATCTTGTTAAAACCTGGATAATGCATTATGGGTTAGATAGATTCTCTGTGCAAATGTTGCACCAAGCCGAAATAAAAACATCAACTCGCCAACTACCTGACTAATAATCCATACTAATAAATATTATATACATATGAAATAAATAGATGGAAAACACAAAACATTGCCTAAAATTAACTGTCAGACTGGTACCATACAGGGTCGATCGCATACTAAGGCTGCAAATTGAGTTATAGGACATACATATCACTCTAATCCTATTAACATTATATATAGTGGTAAATGAACATAACCGACAAAATATCCCAATCCCAACCACTACGAATCCACCAATCAACCATCGAATGAGTCAATTATACCCCAACTAGATATGAATACAAACATATATGTATAAAAAAAATATAGAAACAATAAACCAGCGATAAATATATAACGATACATACAATCGAACATATCAATCATGCCACGGAAGTTACTGTTGAGACAAAGAACAGCTAGGAGCAATCTCACATAATTTGCCATGGCGCATCCAAAATTTTGCTATGGGATCCCTACACCCCCCACCCCCCTCCAAAAAACTAGCTATAACACTATTCATATCAGAAGCAAATAAATGTATATAACGAGCAACAGTCCGTGACCAATTACACCCAACTACAACCATCTAAAGAAGAAGAAAAATATATATATTTATAAATAAAACACAATAAAAAATTAAAATGTTATAATCATAAAAACTGCCAATCTGGGGCCGCAAGCGTTTGCGTCACTCGCCTTTGCGTCGACCGCCTTCGCGTCACCTGCCTGACTCCGGCCGTCCGTGAAAATATGGTGTGCAAACTTTCTAGACTGAAAAGTAACTATATTTATTCCTATCTAATTCCTTCACTAATCCACGTTTAGGTGCTATATACACTACTCGTGTTAGTCTTGTGGACGTTCATCGGTTCCATAACCTCATGCTATACTCGGTAATAGTCTCATTCCTCGTTCTGAACATGTTCGGGGGCTCGCAAGAATCTGCTTAACATTATTCATGCAATTAGAGCACACCCTCCGCCCCACGACCTCAATTCTACCCTTCAGTTAATACAAACTACTCACGGTTCCTGCATGGCACTCCTGATCAGCGCTTGGGAAATTGACAAAGTTTCCACCAACCATAGTTGTTATTTCATCAGTTCTCTGCGCTCCATTGGGCTCGACTAGGCAACTCAATGTACCAGGTCAGAACAGGTCCGATACAAACATGTGAAATTAACAAAGCAAGTAGTCTTGTTCTCTGGAACGTTTAGTCCACGGATTGTAGATTGGGTTACATAAATATAACAAACAAAAGCTATGCTATAATCGATGTTTAGACACGGAAATTCTTCACATACTGCGCTTTCTTGCGTACATATTTAGTTTACATAAAAATCCCCAGAAATTGTTTTAAAATGGTCATAAATAGATGATCGTCGTGAAAATCGCATATTAAAATACATTTTCGTTAGACTTTCAGTCAAAAGAAACGACTCCCGGAAATAAAATTCGGATGACGATGGGTCTCAGGTCACGCTGGCCGACACAGTCCAGTGTGTCTTGAGATTAGCTTAACGTGAGTCGCTGGCCGACACACTTTAAGCCAATCCCTACGAATAATGCGTATTTTTTGTGCAGCCCCGTTCGTGGAAGTCGAGAGCATAGTCCAGTGATATATTGGGGCCAAAGCGTGTAATCCTCTGTGATGTACTCGTCAACAACTCATGCCATTGACTCAAGGTTGAACGAGTTTGGGGGGTGACGTAATGCCAGTCACCAGTTTCTTTATTTCGTCTCCTTTTACCCGCATCGTAATGCCCATAAGAAAATAGAGGCATAGCAGTCAGTTTCGGATTATTTTAATCACTCGTCCTTTTCAAACGTTCCAGATAGTTTTATTATGTCGGATTGTGGAAGGAAATGCTCTCAAATGAATGTATTTATTTTATTTTACAGACAGCGTTTTGACTACAGGCGCCTGTAACTCATTGTAACACAGCACAAAACAAATCTTTACTGCCTTCCCAGGGCAACATCAAATGTCGGGAATGTTTAAAAGAGTGCACAAATAATTGTTATTGCCTTTTAAAGATATGCTTTCACAACAACCATGCCTGTCCGCTATTGACGCTATACATGATGTGACGAAAGACGATTGGACAAACGAGACTTTTTTCATATATATTCCGATATGCAAGTTTTGTTAAAGAAGTGTCGAAGGGGCAATACGTTTAATTGTAAGCCTGCACGGGAACAGTCGTAAATTTGAACATAGGAACCAGCCACCACAAATACTTTTAAAGAGCTTCGAGTGTCAACAACTCGAATCTGTTTTCACATTATTTCTCATCAAAAATACATCTAACCTGATCTGTGATCAATATTCAATATTAATGAGGAAAAATCTTTTTTTTTTTTATAAAAGTACTCTCTCAGAATGATTGAATATACTAAATACTGGGTCGGAGAATTTTTCACCTGTCATTACTATAGTGGAAAATAATGTACTGTAACATAGGCCAATACAATAGTACGGCGTGGTCGTCGTAGTTTATAATATCCTTTACCAGCAGGCATAAACTTAAAACCCACTGATTGCATGCTTTCTGTTCAAGGTGTACTAGATTTCTAGCTATCGAATTTCAGTTCACATTTTATATAGGGAGAATAGGGTCAATTTAATAACATGGCAGTCATTTAAAACGTCAAAAATGTCTAAAATCATTACATTCCTGGAGCGTAATAACAACTACCATCTGAAGAAATGAGCACGAATGATCAGCGATTTGAAGATGAACAATATTTTGGCCCTTCTGCTTGTGTGAACACGTTCTAGAACTTTTACTACTCAGCGCCAACTCTCCGTGGTCGATCAGGTATACAATAGTTTGGCTTCCTAACAATATATAAATTTTGCTCATTCACGCGATCGTTAAATTACTTGGATCAAAGGTCGCATTCAGCTGTTGAACTTGAACGCGTCTGCGTGCCAAATTGACTGAATTCTTCCTGGTTGAGAAAATGAGGTTCCTTAGGATATTTTTCATTTTTTTCTTAAAGAACTCTTTCGGAAAAAAAATTAAAACAGATTGTTCAACACTAACACTACCCTTGCCAAAAACGAAGTGGTGAAAATATCAAAGTCTAGTGCTCCTTTGAGCCTTATAGAAGAACAGCAAATTTATGAAGTCATCGTACATACCTAATTTTATTGATTTTCGTTTGTTGGAGTTGCCTAACTCCCCCTCCCCACTGGATCACGCACGTTACAATGGCGAGCAGACGAAACTCTCGACCTAACAATGAAACTATATTTTCACAATATGTTTCAGTACACCATGGTTGAGATTGTCAATAGGAGACGCCTTCTTATCTGTTCATTGAATTCATAATATTCGACCACCTCCGAGTTGACTTTGCTTCGACCACCTCCTAATATTCGATCACCTCCGAGTTGACCCTGCTTGAGATCCAGTCGTATTTGTTTACATGTAATTTCGCAAAGTAAGTACCTCAAAATATAAATCACGGCAAACGTTGAGATAGTTTGAAATATTTTCGTTACATATTGCTGACGCTCGTATTGAAGACGTTGGTGGTAAATTTTTGACACCCTCAGGAATTTGTCGACTTTGCCTCAGCAAATTGATCTTTGATTGCAACGGCAAAAATATGAGCCTAGCATCAATTCATCCATTTATCATAGATACATTTCTTATATCGAGAAAAAATAATCAGACACCTAAATGACACTAATATGTGCGTACATTGCAACAATGACACTCAAAATGAACTATAAAATCTCATGTAACACAAGTCTTTTGCACACGGACGTTTTTTTTTACGACTGTTCGGAAAGCGATTCTTTCGCCATCAAAATGTACTCAGATTCATGACTGAGATGTGCAACTTAAAGGCGGGTTGTTCTACATTTCACTCAGTCCCGGAAGTACACTCCTGTTATTGATTAGGAACGTGAAACTATTGTCAGCCTAGACTCATATTTTGTCCTCGGACTAGCAAGTAAAACATCCACATCGGGAACGTCCACGCGTGCAAAAGCTTGCAAAATAAAGTTTCTATGTGAAATATGAGCTGAAATGTTTTCTCTGCCATGTTTATTTATTTCGAAAAGGACAATTTGGAACACAGAGAGGCCTTGGGTGCAGTGCGATAACGGGTAAATTAACATCAGCGGACGATTGCGACAACCTAACGTGAGGAAAAGACAAAACAATTGTATTCGAAAGCCCTAACAGCCGCACATAAGACTTTGACTACAACTAGCTAGAAAAGATCAACCGCAATGAAAATTGTTATTAGTAGGCTAGCCGTACAATAGAAAATTTCATTCATGAGGTTTTCTCGTTTTAATCAATCACCTTAATAACATGATATTTGTCGACTTCGATATTTTTTCATTATTGTAATAATTTCACTCAAGCTCTTAAACAATATATACTCAATTGGTCCTGCAGTTCTCTCTGCTACATACCTGGTTCCCAACAGGCGCAAGATATCCTCCCATTAATTCATGATTCAGGGCTGACTGACATCAAAGCCTGTTCTCTCTTCCCTCAGGCACCGCTTGGAATACTACTAGCCAGTGTGCGTAGTGGACTCGGACACACAAAGATGTGCGGGATCCAGTGCAATATGTTGCAGAGCCGTCACCGGTATTGTGGCACCGAGCTCAGAGTCCTCTACTCCTGCGCCTCCACCGACACGCGGTAGACCTACGTCTGCAAAGACTGGCAGCGCATTCTGCGGTTCCACCACTGCGTCGGCGAGTGCGGAATAGCGGGGATTCCAATACGGACGATGTGTAGTGGGGCTAAATAAGTAAAGCGTTTTTCCTTACATACCTAGTAAACAATTTTAAACTGTAGGACAAGTATTCATATTACCTTTGTTATTTTTTCTTACAAAATGTACATACAAGTACTTACATTTTATCATTGAAACTGATCCTCTGTTTGAGCATCGTTTTGACCAGGGTAGAGGATGAGAAGAAGAAGCAGTAGTGCCCACTATAAAATCGAAAACCATGCGGAAGACCAGAGCCCCATAACATGCATTCTTGGAATCACTACTATTGAGAATGGAAGGACTACGAGCGCTGCTCGGTTTGTCGCCTGCGTAGAAAATATATGTAATAACCCTGAGATTTTGGCTTTTTCGATCTTGACAATAATGTTCAAAATAATATGTGTTATTATTGCTCACTGGGGGGGGGGGGTACTTGCTCCAGTCATCGCTTGCTGATCTCTTGTTTGGAGACTTCAGTATTCTAGTAAAACCCAAGCAAAACTGACGAAAATGTCGAGTCGGACACTAAAAATATTGGAAAAATGTTTCTCATCAATATTTTTTTGAATAGAAGGAATTAGTGCTTGCAAATTGACATATGTAATCATGAACATTTTACATTATCAAACTATGCACTATTATATGGGCAATGCACTGCCCCTTTAACAAGAGACTGCCAGGCAGACGGTTCGTAAAAGGATGCATGAAGCAGACTGTAGGCGACGGTGAGGCTGAGGGTTTGTCGCCGGATGCAGGCTTTGGGAACAGCGGGAGGGAGTTTACAGCGAGTTGTAGACAGTGGGGAACATTGTGGCTTAGTGTATGTGGCAGGCTGCAGACATAGGAGAAACATAGGATGTGAGTGATCTTAACAGTCTGCAAACTTTATTAACGCCAAGACTATTATTTTCAGCCGACTGTCGTCCCAGCAGTAGATATAGGAGCACCTAAACGTGCCATGTGAAGGAATATAGATAGGGATTATTAGCGGTGGGAAGGGGGGTCGATAGCTGATTCGGTTTGGCGACGCGAAGGGGGTCGGAATCGGTTTAGGCGCGGTAGGAGTCATTCGGATGGGTGGCGTGAAGTGAGGGGGGGAGGATGAGCGGGGGCTTCGGCCCCACCTTTCAAAGGTATTTGAGAGTATTTTCGTGTTCTGAATATTTGATTGTTACGGTTTATCGATGTTTATTGTATTTATATGTTTTTTTCTTTACATGGATGTATTGGGTATGTTTTGGTCAAGTGACCTCAGGGGTTGAATCCTTACCTATCTTATGAGATCCGTATCTATGTCATCGGATTCTTATCTAGCATATCGGTTCATTATCTTATCTTAGGAGTCGGCGTGGGAACCTTATCTGGCTAAAGGGGGGCTTACGGGTGGCTAACGGGTGGCGGGTGGCCAACGGACGATTATTTTCTCAACTAATTGACGTAAATATAACTCATTATGTGGCTGCTTGGTGGGTTCTTAGAGGTTGGATTGGAATATTTTGTGTTTATTTTTGGTTTATCTTTATATTGCACATACTGTTCATATGAATAGTACGGTAGGTATGTTTTCTAACTTGATTTGCAGCATTAGCGTGCGTTCGGCCCTTGTTTGGTACTAGCTTGATGGGTATATTTGGAACAACGTTATGTGTTTTCCATCTGTTTATTTCATATGTATGTAATATATATTGGAATCTTACGGTTGGGAATCTCACGGTCGGCGGGTTGATATATATATTTCTGGGGATGCAGCAACTTTTTTACGAGAAGCTGTATACCCCATTACGCACTCTCCAATTTATAATCTGATATTTCGGTGACACCATGTATCCGCATATTCCAAATGGACCGTTATCAAGCGTATGTAGATTGTTCGAGTAATCTTATCACGAATTTTTTGTATAGCGAGTATCAGTTGGATGCTACCCTCAGCAAGAGTAGCAGGAGCATACGTAAACGATATGGATTTATCCTAAGTTATTATATTTTGTTGTTTCATTGTAATGATCGGTTGAAGTATGCTGAATTTGTGTTGTTTGCGGGATTTTTAATAGTTATCTCATTCATTTATAAGAATTTCAGGATATTTTAGGATGGCATCCTACATGTAGCACAAAATTTCAGGCATAATTGGCCGGTTATTGCATAACTTTTTTTATATATGACATTGTTACGATTAGGCCGTGGTTACTTTAGTTAAAGAAGATTTGATTCGCCCCTGTTCTGGTCTGCAATTGAGAAAATGTTCCATCTTATTTGTATATACTATTGCGTGTTCGTGTAGAAGTATTCCACATCATTTACCATAGGTTTCAGTTATGTAAACCAGTCACTTGTCGTAGCTACTTATTCACGTTAGTTGTTTGGTTGGTTACATTTTTTTTCTTCTCGTACATCAAGGTTTTCAATATACGTTTTGGGTAGATTAGAGAATTGATCTTCTTGCTTTATTATAACCCGAGCGATTTAGTATATTTCATTTTGTATGTTCTATGTACAGTTTCCATCTTTGATGCAAGGTATTGGGTATTTTATACAATATAGGAATATTTGGATATATTACATATTGTATCTGCAATGTAGAACATTATTTCAGGTATAATTTAGTAACACGTTTTATAGTTTTGATGTTTTATATGTGTGTTTACATCCTGGTACAATGTTTGACGTGGATATTATAGATGTAGAAGATTCGATTTGTTACAAACTTGGTCTTGTTGTTAGCTTAATGTATGTTTATTGTAGAACCATACCTCAATGTTTAGGAGGAGTTAGATAGTCCACTAGGCAAAAGTTCGTTGCGTTGACGTGTATTTGTATTAGTAGACCGATTTACTATGATGGATACCCTAGTGTATTACAAGTTTTAATGTTAATTAGAGCAGAGCAAAGAATTACGTAGGTGTTTTATCATTGTTGTATGATTTTTTTCACGATAGTGATAAGAATGTATGTTCCGAACTGTGAAATTTCGTCAATGAACCCTAGCAAGTGTGTAGCTTAACGTTTTGAAAGACGATTTACTGGATGGATGGGTCCTGGTGTAGAGGCGGTTTACACTCTTAGGTAGTCATTTATAGTTCATCCATGTTCAACGTGAATTTGTAAGTTTTTTTGGATGTCGGTCATAATTTCCATGGGCTTGCTAGAGAGATTATGCGACCAGCTGCTAATCGTTGTAGTGATTTACTTAGGTCGTCTGTGAACAGATGCCAAGATTTTTATGGCCACACTCTTTGAGACTCATGTCAGGCCCATTCTTGACAACTGTACCTGTGTATAGATTCTTGGTTATGTCCAGGATGTGACTTTGCTCGACGTTGTTCAGAGATGATGGGCTAAACAGATGCATGGTATTTGTTATGTATCAGTGGTAGATAACTGAGAAGTGACCTAGTAAAGCATTGTAGAGTTCGTTGTTATGACACATTGGGCTTTGAGTTTGTCCTACCTGAGGCATAGCATTTGTCAGGTCTAGGAATCTGTTATAAATTTTAACGGATATCTTAGTATTATTACTTCATTATGCATGAACTCAGTGTTTGTTTTAAATGTCATTATTATTAATTTTATTGGCATTATTTGCAAACCTTGCTGGCATCATCAATGCCATCAACCTTTTTTTTTGAAACAGCATGGTTCGTACATCCAACCATACCCACCATCACTATATTTCAGTTTCCTCTCTAAGTCCTTCATAAACTCCATCATATTTTTGATACGAATACTAAAGGCTGTTCCGTTTTCGTGAGTCCACAAATGTATTGTTTTTTCTTCTTGAACCTTAACTCGAAGTCATTCTGATCTTCATCATTGAAAAATTGTTGCATACGAGCCAGATATTCTTTGTTCTGAGGCTTAATTTGTTTTCCACTACCCTAGCTTTATTACAGTCATGATGATGATTCTCCATTTGGATAATATCAATTTCGAGATTTGTTCTCATATTTCTCTTGAACTTTTTTACATACGACTGTAACCCGTCGACATTAGTTACCTAAAGGAGATTAATTTTTCCCTTCATCCATGTATGAAAAATATCTCCCACTCCTTTGATTCTCGTTCTGCCCATTTTGAGATAACTGATATTCTTTGATCCGACTCATCATCTTCGGAGATTTCTTCTTCCAAGACACGTAAACTAATTTATGCCACGTGAACATTCATAGTTGTTTATTTGAAGACGAGCCGTCCTGCTCCACTCACACTCAACGTGACACTGATTCCACTCCCGGTATGCAGCTAGCTAATATAAGTTGATTACATGTTGTTTTCCACAAAACAGGAAGCCTAACAATGCTCGCCTAGGTCTTCCACTGTGTAGGTATGTGTATAGGGATGTGTACGTATGTGCTTGTGTAGGTTCATGCGTATGTACGTGTTACATGAGTTTGAAAATGTTTAACCAAAATGTTAATTCAAATCATCAAATCATCCAAGTTATCACTTCAATAGACCGACTTGGCTCTGTTACCCATCGAAAATTGGAAATTTTATCGAAATTATGAATGTTAAATTTTTGTTATATATTTTTAAACTCAGGTAACACGGACATACGCATGAACATACACATTCACAGACGTACACATCCCTATATACATACATACATACATACATACACAGTTGATGAATATGAAAATAATAGGTGTTAGACGTTGGAGGGTGTAGTGCCAGGAGACGATGAAGAATAATGTATGAAAACCTTGTTACGAATATGAATTACTTATAACACTCATATAATCTACATTAAAAAATGAGCGATTGTTGCCCATTAATATGGTCGAGAGTGACCATGCAAATAAATAATATAGGTGTAACTGATATATAGAACCGGGTGGAGAGCTCCATATGTAAAACGCACAAAGCCACGACGGAATAACTTTTAAAAGCAAGTTTAAGAGAGGTTAGGTTAGGCTGGGACGGGTTGAATGCAACTAACAAGTGAAACTGTTGTAATATTTGTGTTCTAATTCAAAATAATATGAATTACCAATAACATTCAAACAATTCATGTTTAAATGGGGATCTTTGATCAATCTAATTGGAGGAATGTAAAACAACTGTTTTTTTTAAATCGAAATGTAGAGCCAAGTGGAAAGGTTGGATATGAATATATCATAACTCAATTAATAAATATCATACATAAGCAGGAAATCTCGAACGATCACACATAATTATTGGTTAGGTTGACCAGTGGACGCTATAATGAGAGTATAATCACCTGGCCCTGACTAGAAAAATTGAAATGAAACAGTCTACCCATGCCAAATACCGAATTTGAAAATCAATACATAAGAGGTAGTGAACAACGCTCATACATATATCCCACGACAGAAAATTGACTTGAATTACCTAATACATTAAAGCAATGATCCAAACTAACATTTTAAACTGTAGGAAATATGCTCAATCAATATTGAAAGTATGCATTCAAACTGATATGTATAAAGCATAAATCACTGAAAAATATTATATTACATACGCATAACAAGTTCATAAATACACAATTCTTGATTAAGAGAGATTTGGTTAGGTTAGGTTTGGTTAGGTTAGGATGACTAGGTCTTTTAACCTAACATGACGTAAATCTGATCCGCGTTAAATATTTTGTAACAGAAAAAGCCAAAGATTTAGTGCTAATAGAAATCGCAGATCAAAGGTAAAATGTTACAGATAGTGACCGACCCTGTTTATGCCGGCACCTATAAAATGAGTGCTTATCTACGTGGTGCCGGCATCGGTGCCGGCACCGACCCAGCAGATACGCTTAAATGTGTGTAAATCTACATGATGCCGGCACCGACCCTGTAAAAACGTATAAAATGTGTGTATATCTACATGGTGCCGACATCGGTGCCGGCGCCGACCCTGTATATATGCATTGTGCCGGTACATGTTCCGGTACTGTGCTGGCATAGGTGCCGCCGTCAGCACTGTATATGCATAAGCAAATGTTCATGAATGTGAAGTAAAAAAAACGCTACGTTATATATA
>SDVV010005989.1:3822-18780 GCA_016164225.1 Gammarus roeselii
AATATTCGAAAAGTGCTGTTAGGACAGTTCCGAAATTAGATCGGAAAAACTTTTTCATGGGAATAGATCTCATTTGCTTCTTGTCCTCTGATAACCTAAATTAAACATAGCAGAAGCTTGAAATTAAACTACTATTAAATCTGAACGAGAGGAAGCGGAAGAAGATCGAATGGAACGTTAAAATAAATGTATACACATAAATATATACATACAGTATTTTCCCAATCCTTGATGTAACTTCAAATGACCACATCCATACATGACTTGCAGTGTAAGCCGGAAGGAATTCCTACGAATTCAGAATTTTATGTAAATATTCCAATTTCCACGTTTTTTTATGTCACAGGCTTCTGTTTCATATAAAATCTCGTACTAAAATATGAAATTTAATATTTTTACATATACTAATATTGAAAGTATCTAATTTTTACATTAGATAAATCCTCCGACACCTACGTGTCTCTTGTTGTTAATTTTTCAATCGTCGAAATATTCATAATTTTTTTGGCCCGGGATCAATTTTTTGATGCGTGGGATCAATTGTGTACCTAATCTCATGTGCAAGGAATGTATGACCTATGGGCAATTAGAATAAATGACGTTAAAAGCAACCCGCACTCTGAAGACTTGGATTTCGTGTATCTCGTTGACAAACCTTTGCAAGAAAAAATCAAACACACTCCATTTCATTGCAAACGAATGTCTTTCAAATAAGCAGAGAAGCAATGATTATTTTTTCACTTCAGTTACTAGTTTAGGATTGCAGTCTATGCCATTTCTTATAGTTAAGATTGTGGCGACACTGAAATGCAACAGCGAGGATCGTGGCGCACAATGGCTATGTCTAGAATAATAATCACGAAGCCGCGCGAACACTCCATACTTTTTCTCAACGACTTAGCGCTGTTCAATCGTCCTCTCAAATTAGTGCAACGCTATTAAAAATCAAAATACACTTAGTAAGCTAAGAGGGTTAGGCACATTATTTATGCCAATATACTTCTAAATACCAAGTTATCATACACCGTCGGCTAGGAATCAAAGTTTAGGATATCATTCTCATCTCGAGATGTGGGTTGGATTTATGTGTTATAACCTACTTCATACAAGGTGGGACTCTATAATGATGACTTCATACATCGTCTGAGACTGGATCATAGATTCCGGATTGGAAAAGATGGGTAACCGTCGCTGACCCTACTCTTTTATAATGAAGGACCCTTTTCATATATTTTCCGACACCAATTCGGCGTTGGATCACAATAGGATTTCCGAAACACAGCAGATTTTCCAGAATATCTACGATGGAGATAATCCATCGAACAAAGAGTGATAAACATTCAATAAAAATACCGCATTTTGTCAATAAAAAGAGTAAAAGGCACAAAAAATAAATTACTTCCTTTCAATTACGTGTCTCATTGATGGTAGCGACATTTTTGTACATTTGTGTGTATCTACAAATGGCCAGGCCTCTCTCAATTAGAGGGTATAATTAGTGTGGTTTAGAAACACCGTGCCTTGATGAGAAACAGCGTCGAAAAAACGTTCATTGACCGTTTTCCTGGCTCCTTGCGGCGGTTTCCAATGAAATTACTAATTCGATGAATGTGTTATGTATATTTCACTTTCCTCTCAGTTTTGAACGATGCCGTTTCTTCATCAGCCGTCTACTGAAAATAACGGTACAGCTTTTTTCTATGAAAAATGAGGGTAGTTTTTACCATGACAATCATTTACTATACGCTAATATGACTGGTACATATCTCAAGTTAAGATTATCTGATATGTCCATACATAGGGTTTTTCATGCTCTTATTGATATGAACACTTGTTAGACATGGAAGCCCAGTTGATGATATGTTTACTAGTTCTAATTTACTTGGTTTTGGCAAGGTTTCCATGATAAGAAAAAGGCAATTGTATTTGTCTCGTCACTAACACGATACAATCGTCTTATCTATAAGCTATACTAAACTGTGTCAAGTCTAACTGGCAGGGGTTAGTAACTGACTATTGCTACAATAACACTCAAATATATTCTAGTCGCCATTGTTCAGTCACGAGACGAGGTATCCGATACCTCCACTGAAGGTCCTGGGGCACCGGAAATGATGCGCAACACTACACCGATGATAGCTCGATCTACACTGACTCGGCTCGGAGGCAAGCGGTTGGTACCTTCACAAGCCTTGCGGACCTAGCGTCAAAACGCGCACTTCGAAAATCCAGGAGATCCAAGTAGAACAACGGTTTACTTCATTCAATGAAAACTATTACTTCGGTTTATCTACCACAATTAAAGCATTACCATACCATATAAATTACTATTTTTAATGATAATAGCCTTACCCCCAAAATATTGAACTCGTTTTACTTAATCTTTCACTCTGCGAGGGAAACCGACCAGACCAGCAGAAGGCGGGAAGCTCGTATAGATAAAAAAGAGATGGGAGGGGAGAGGTCACGTGACCGACCTACTCACTTCCAATCCTAAACTCCAGAAGCTTATACCAAATGCTAGCCTAATTGATCCAAACCATGTACCTAATTACAGGTTCCACCCCCCTGTGAGGAATGTGGGAACTCATCTCCAACACACTTCACCGCAAGAGGAAAGAGTATTTGTCACTACTGTAGCTGAGTGACGATTCACTTTCTAGCTACTAGGGCTGCAGCCCATTGGGGCCTGGAAGCGTCTGGCTCGCACACAGCTGTTGTATGTGAGCCGTCTCCCTTGTCAGAGGTTGCTCGGTCACCCTTGTTCCCTTGTCCTTCGTCCGCATCGGGCAAGGGTGCCTGGTTTGTGTCCGGCGACTCGGGGGAAGCCTCAGAGAATTCTGTTGCTTGCACTTCTAATGGATAGAGCAAAACTACCGGCCGACTGACTATCCCACCGCGTGTTTTAAATTTCACGCTTTTTAAGCGACTATTTTTGTCCTTGTACAGCTCGATGATCAGTCCTAGGCTCCATAGTAGCCTGGCACCCTCGTCGTGGATTTGAACTACGTTACCCACCTTGGGTGCGATGATTTCTCTGACATCTACGGTGCTTTGCCGAAGGATGGTCATGTACTCTTTTCTGAACCTCGTTTCTAAACGGTGCAGAATCTTTTGGATGTTTCTCTGGCGGCGTGAGAGGAGCTCTGCCGTGAACATAGAGGGATCAAGTTCTTCCTCCGGATCAGGCGCTACGACAGGCATGCTGTCCAGACGATATTCGAGCATCAGCTGGGATGGTGTCAGTGTTTGATAGTCATCAACTGAGTCTGAGTTAGATGTCAGCGGACAAAGTACGGTGTGCAGTTTGTCTTCTGTCACCATAGTTCTGTGTAACGTTTTCTGGAGACACAGTTTGACCATCTTCACTATCCTCTCAAAGAAGCCTCCAAACCAAGAGGCCCGACTATGGTTGAAATGCCACTTACATTTCTTTTGTTTCAGGGTATTCCGTACTCTGTGATGTTCCTTCCAAGATTGTAGTATATGGCGGAACTCCCAGAGTTGGATCCGTTATCACTGATCAACATTTTTCGATAGGATTGACGAGCGGAGAACGTTTGAAGGGTTCTTAGGAATGCTTCTGGGGACAGATCCTTGGCAACTTCCAGGTGAACCGCTCGAATGGATGCACATGTTTACAAGGCGATGTACATTTTGTCAACGTGAGTCCATTCCTTAACATAAAGGGGACCGGCATAATCTAGACCCTTACCGCAGAAAGGCGTGACTGGTAGAAGAGGGGTTGGTGGTCCACGGAAATGCGTCCCACGTTCTCGTCTACATTGCATTCACTTCCTAATTACGTTTTTGACTCTTTTCGGGCTCTCGGTATTTACTACCTCTCGATGATCATATCGGTGATCCGATACTTGGCAGGTAGTAGGACTGGATTTTTACAGATTCCTCCACCTCAGCTTTGGTTAGTCTACTTACCAGTACTAATTTGTCACCTTGGATCGTTAGACTGAGTTGTTTAATCAATGGAGGGGAGCCCCTGGAACTAGAATTGCAAATGAATGTTATACTATCTTGTTCGCAAAGATTTCTTGCCGAAGTGCGTTGACTGCCCAGTTCTTAGCCCATTCCATCTCCTTGAGAGTCTGACTCATTGGTTGTCTCTTACCATTGTTCACCAACTCACCATGTTTTTGACTCTTTGACTTACCATTTGGGTTTTCCATTTGACTAACCATTTGAATTTCCTTTTGACTTATCATTTACCTAAACCTTTAACATAACATTTGAATTACCACTTACCTTACTCATTTCTTCACCCAGCCCAGAGTGCTGGTCAATTTATTGAAGGTGCGACATTTGTTTGCAATTGCAAGTTGGAAGGACTCTGCGGGGGGGATCTCTTTTGCTTTATTTAGTGTTACTGTGTGCACATGATTTGGAAAATTTTCCCACTTCTGGACGTCCACTATGTTCTTGGGTCCATGTCACCACAGGTGACATGACTTGAGTTTCATCGGGCTCACTCCTCGAGTTACAAAGTCAAGTGGGAACAGTGCCAGTTAGCATTAGGGAGATCTTTCTTTATGTCTAGCTTCCGGTTTTACATGTGAGCCTCTAGGGGGCTTGTTGAGTGGATCCAACCCAAAGCACCTTGACTGTCGGACCACATGTGGATGGCGTCAATGTTAACTTCCTTTTCATAAGCCTCACCTACATACCTGGTCAGCCTTGCTCCAAGTAGTGCTGCTGTCAATTCACATCATGGTACAGAAAGCATTTTTTCAGGTGCAATCCGTCCCTTTGCCATCAACAGTGTAGATTCACCCTCACTGACCCCATACTCACCGGCTCCATAGGCTACTGTGAAAGCATCTACAAATGTGTATAGGGTCACTGACTTACCAATTTCTGGGTTGCGTTCGATGGGTAGGTCATCCATCATTGATAACTCTGTCCTGATCTTCTCACAGCTTACCCCAATTGCTTCCAGGAAGATCATCATCCCAACTCACCTTAGACTGCCAAATTTCCTTCATTAGGATTTAGCTTCGATGGTGATGGGTGTCATTAGATTCTAGAAAATTAGATTAGAATATGGAAAAAAAACGAGCACAAGTGCTCAAGTCGAGTGTTTCCTTTGAAATAAGTGAAAGAAGAGTGGGGGATAGTCAACGAGGCTTCAGAAATTCACGCACGCAAACAGAAAAAGGAAGGTTGTAAGAACAGAAAAAAACAAGGACCACCACTACCGTCACCACTACCTACTACCACCACCCCACTACTACCGGGGCATTTCAGCCTCGGAGTTGGGGTGGATGGATGATTATTCATTTTATAGATCATTAATACTCTATTCAAGTATTTCATTATTTCTTCTTGCTTGGGCTCTATTATTTTTCTCTGCCTTTTTT
This sequence comes from Gammarus roeselii, assembly GCA_016164225.1. Classification (NCBI taxonomy): domain Eukaryota; kingdom Metazoa; phylum Arthropoda; class Malacostraca; order Amphipoda; family Gammaridae; genus Gammarus; species Gammarus roeselii. The sequence continues at coordinate 9,195 of SDVV010005989.1, forward strand.
TCATGGTGATAAATTTTGAATTGGTTATTATTATTATATGTATCGAGGTTGGTTGAAACAAGGTGACCCAGGGAGGAGAGGTTCTCATGGGACCCGCGGGACTCGGGGACCCGGGGTTTCGAGAAACCGGGGGACTTAGGAGGCCAGGTGGCTTTGGAGGGATCCACTTGGACCTTTCTGGGGCCCCTCGGGACACCCTTGAGACCCTTTAGGACCCGTTTGAGCAACTATGGGACCTTTTGGAGGCTCTTCTGAATCCTGGAACCTCTGCTTCCCCCCTCCCAGCGCTGTAAAACCCATACACAAAAAAATGTTTATGTGAGATGCTTGAGTGGAACAAGTAACCATTACAGTCCGCGGATTGCTGGCGCAGAGGGCGAGGGTCGCGTCGAGATCAGTCAAAACATGTTAAGGCGAGTCGAGTTGGTCGCAACGAGCCGAAACTGACCGAAATGATACGAGACAAGCCGAGATGAGCTGAGGCGAGGGGTCTCGGGGGACTCGGGGAGCTCGGGAAGACCCGGGGGACATGGGTTATCCTCCGGGATTCATCGGGCTCTTTTGCGACCCAAGGGACCAATGCCCCTCCCCTATCGCCTTGAACAATCAGTGCGAAATCAATAATCAGAGCAGTTTTTCTGCCCATGACGAACCTGCTCTTACTTCCTTTTTCACGATCCACAATATTATAATGCTGGTTTATTTGTGCAGGAGTTCGTGTTTGTGATTTTGTGAATGGGTATTTTTTCTTCAGTCTGTGCTCGGTCGCGCGTGCACGGACCATATGCAGTTTCTGGGGATGACTTGGACTGCGCAGCTATAAAACCTTGTGACGCGTTGCGGTTGGAGTCAATCTAATCCGTGAAGTCATAGACCTTGTACCAATTTGGACGACAATATCTGTGCGCACTGTCGCGCGGGCATGTTATTCGTAGAGTTCTGAGTGGTTGGAGGCGGGGATTCGTTTTGTCTGAGTCTTTTGTTTGCCTGAATAAATAAATTCTACTAAAAATCATTTAGACCGCGTAGCTGTAAACACTGATGCGTTGCTGTCGGAGCTGGCTTTGTCCGAGCAGCCGTGAGCCTTGTACCAATTTCGACGATACTATCTGTGCGCACTGGCGTATGGACATATTACTTATGAAATTCTGAGAGGCTGGAGGCGAGGATTCGTTTCGTCTCATCTGAGTCTTTATCTTACCTAAATAAATTGTATTTATACAACTAAACCGTGCAGCTGTATATATTGTGTTGCGTTGCTGTCGGAGCAGAATTTGCCCGTGTAGCCACTGACCTTGTACTAATCTCGACGATGCTACCTGTACGCACTAGGGTGCATATATATTACTCCTTAAGTTCTAAAGGATTGGAAGCGGAGGTCCGTTTTGAGTGAGCGTTATTCTTTTGCGCACCAGCGTGCGTCTGACATTGCTAAATTTTTCACATTTTTTCTAACGTTAAAATCGTTTAGTTTTTTCTTCGTACACTTGGGCGTGCGAGCCTACTGCAATCAATGATCATCGAACCCTACGGGGGAGCCTATTATGACTCACGTTGAGGCTCTGGTGCAAATGAGGATCAAATCAAATCAAATTCAGCCTCGGAGAAGAAAGGGTCGAGTGTCAGGATGACAATTCAGGAACGGGGCGAACAAGATGAGAAGATAAATATTTAGGTTATAGGTGGTCGCATCTCAGACAGTCGATCAGAGAAGGACACGCCGATACTCTCAGCGGACTCAAACTTTCCCTCGAGCGCATGCATGTTGGCTTACCCCAGAGGTTGGGTCAGACCGACTCTAACTAGGTATTGAGTCTACTTCGAAAGGAGCATATGGGAATTAAATTTCAACAAGTATGTGCACATTTAAGTGAGCAGCACATCCAGTTTCCCGTGTAGTGGTCCTCCCCCATGTGCTCAGAAGATTAGGTCTTCGGTAAGCAAGCGGTTCCTTGAAGGCTGTTGCACTTCAAGGTGGGACGTCGGAGTGACATCTCCAGAGATAGACCTGCCCTTGGCTGATCTAGGGTCTAGGTTGGAATATTAAAAAATTTCGGGAAATTTTGATTCCTGCTAAGGTAGGAGAGCTTCACGCCTAGTTTCTTGTGAGTGGTTCTCCCTAGTGTTCAGTATAGAAAGTCTCTGCACAGGTGTGATCGGTCCTACAAGAGCATTTTATGTGAGATGTCAGATGAATATCTCCTAAAAGGAGTTGCTCATGGCGACTCCAGAGTTTGGTCAAATGATACATATTTTCAAATTTGTTGATTAGTTATCGCAGAATTTTAAACAAAAAAGGAAACAAATCAGTATTTACATTTCGAATTTAGGCAATAGTCAAGGGGAACACAATGTTTTAACCCGAAAAATACCCAACGATTTGTAAATTTTGACTTTTTTTAACATTGCTGCTCCTGGTCCCACCCGAATCTGTGCTACAGAAGAGAAGGCGGTTAGCTATCCACATTGTACACATTAATAAATTTTAAGGTGAGATGTCTAAGGAGCATCTACAGCGATTAGTTTGCACTGGATGCTATATATAGATTCAGTATGCTTCAGGTGAGATGCCGGAGGGACATCGCCAAGAATATTTCATATATCAGGTGAGATGCCAGAGGGACATCTAACAAACAATCATTTCACTAGGTAACCGGTGCGTGCTGCCAAGCGAGGCAGCACGAGTTGGTAGAAAATTTGATGAATGGTTATTATTCCAGGTTGTTTGAAGGCTGACGCATTCGAAGGTGAGACGTTAGAGTGACATCTTCTAGGAAAGAGTTACTCGTGGCAACTCCTGAGTATTGTCAAAAGAAACACGAGTATTTTAAATTTGGATATACTGGTATGATGGGAGCCCAGCGTTCGCGATAAAATTATTTCCGCACAGGCGCACTATCGCCACTCCACTTCACCTCACTGTCATGCCGGACACTGTCATAACCGCTAAAAATCTTTCATTTCACGTGCTTTCGACCTAAACGATGTTTCAGCCCACGCGCATTTTCCGCTACTTCAAAATCTACCACTGTCAGATCTGCCACTGTCTTCACACCTAAACAGGCTTACCAACCTTCTGGTTATCACTTTAATGGAACATTCACTGAAAAATAAAAAATAAACGGCCTTACGTACCCTAGAAAAATACGTATGTTTGCCGAGCGGGTTAGAATTACGTATATTTGTCTCGCGAGTTAGAAACACGTACATTAGGTTAGGTTAGGTTCGGTAGGAAAAGTTTCATCAGAGTGATAACCAGTGAAATTGTACGACTGGTGGCTGATTCTGACGTGGGCTGAAACTGAGTTTAGGCAGAATGTCACTGGCAGATATGACAGTGACTGGTGGGACTGAGGAACGCTATGAATGTTCGCTGTTAAAAAATGGTACCGTAGGTAGGTAGTCGGAACAACTTGTGGCTGATAAGGCAGTTGGCGGAGATGAAAGAGGCTGATCTGACGTTATCTATAAAAGAATTTAGCGCCAGGGATAGCGACCTGGTATGATTGCCAGTTTCAGTCCATAAATGGCACGAGTATTTAAATTTGGAGTTATGTCAAGTCAGAGGAAACAAAAGTTTTTGGTTTATGATCAATTATAGCAAGATTTGCTCAAAAAAAGGCATGAACAGTTACCGCCGTTTCTAATCCAAAAGAGGCAAACAACCGGATCTTCAATTTTGAAATTAGCAGGGACATCTGTAAGGAATGGGTTAGTAGGTGAGTGTCTCTCTGCACCATGCTGCAACAGGGTCACTCCCTGATCTGTTCTACAGGAGAGAAAGAAGACGGTTAGTTCATTCAAATTGTACAGATGGGTCAATTTAATAGTGAAATGTCGGAGGGGCAGGTGCATTAGGTGCACTATTTTGTCATATTTCAAAATGAGATGCCAGAAGGACATCTCAAAGATCTATAAATATTTAAAATGAAATGCCGGTGGAATTTTATATATTTCAAGTGAGATGCCCGAGGGACATCTCCAAGAGACGTAACCAGCGCTGGTATTACAAGAAAACTGCTTCGCTATTATTTATTATCAAGTCTTTTTTTTTCCTCCTGACACGAAATGAAGAAGGGAAAAAAAGAGAGTAGCATCGTGTCGACAGTGTCTTTCCATAGGAAGGTACTCACTGTTCCAGCAGATGGATGTTTTTATCCCCATTTCTCTTCTTTTTACTCTCTTCCGACAGGGAATGGGGTTTTTAAGGATATACATCCCGTTGCGTCGGCAAGGTCTCTTTGTAGGAGGATACTCATAGCCTAACAAAGGATGATATCTGTCGAATCTACGTCGTACCGTAGAGTTGAGCAAGTTCTCCTCTCGATGCGGTTCCGATTTTCGCTTATCATGGGGAGTGAGGGTGCGGCTTGTCATGTGGCTTGTCATGGGGAATGAAGGTGCGGCTTGTCGATGCGGCTTGTCAGAAAGCGCCGCTGAGTCGCCACAGACTTCACCCGCTTTGGTTCGTAACTGAAATCTATCTTTCTCCCATTTTCTCCTCACATTTTTCTTCCGCAGGGAGGTTAGAAAAGTGAAAGAAAAATACCATTGGGTCGGCAAGGTCTCTCCATTGGAAAATACTCATTGCCTCAACATTGGATGATATCCGTCGAATCTACGTCGTACCGTAGAGTTGAGCAATGCTCTCCTCCTGGTGCGGGTTCGATTTTCAAATATCATGGGGTGTGGTAGTGAGTTGCCGGCGGACTTCACCCTCACTAGTTCGCAATTTTGATTATCTCTCTCCGTTTTTCCCTTTTCTTTCCTCTCCCACAGGGAGGGTGAAAAAGTAATAAGAAAAATGCCATCGTGTTGGCAAAAGTCCTCCTAAGAAGATATTCGTCGTCATCAGCAATGGATGATACCCGTCGAATCTAGGCCGTATCACAGAGTTGAGCAGGAGCTTGCCTCTTGATGCGTGTTCGATTTTCATATATCATGGGGTGTGGTGGTGAATGCTGGCACCGTACCATTTAACAATACTAAAAATAATGTGTAAAAATATATGATATCCCTCAAAGTCTTCACCATCGCATCGAGTTGAGCCAGCCCTCCTCTTAGGCGGTGTCGATTTTCAGGATACCATAATTCCTGCATCTGCTTGTCCCGTTGGGACAGCAGACGGCCTCGTAGGCTAGCGGAATGGGTGAATGCGAGTACCGTTACAGGCTCACATCCACTACCGGTGGCCCTGACGAGGGTTTATGGGTGGATGAGAGTCGCTGTAACACCTCTCACCCGGTGAATTTCTTGAATGGTCGTTCTCGAGATATTATCAGTCTGTCTGTACTTGCAATGCAGTATTATCAGTCTGTCTGTACCTGCAATGTTAATAAAGAAACGTTCCGTTCCGAAATGGAGTTTTTCAGTCGCGTGTGTTGGTCAGCAATAGCAATCATTAAATTGTTACTGATAATGAAATTATGAGTAATAATTAACAGCTACTACTACCAGCGACATGCTATTATTTTTCCTAATAATGGATTTATTAGTAGTAATAGCTTGAGTTGTGAAGAGAGCCGTGTCATGCTTCTTCCCTATATCCCTATAAGTATTATCTCGACAGCTCCTGGGAGAGTCGTGTCGTTTTCAGGTTAACCGAGTCACGGAGCCCGATGCTTGTCGAGCGCGTTTTTGAACGCATTCACTTAATCGGAGCCAACTACCGCAGCAGGTAAGTCGTTCCAAGCCCGTGAGATTGCGATCCGGGAAAATTGTTGCGCTTTAGTTGTAGCGAAACGTTTTTTCATAAGTTTCGCCCCGTTGTTTCGGGTACGAATGATGTGGTCCTTGCCGAAGAGGCCGACAGGGCTCACGTTGTTGAATCATCTCGGGTATTCGAAGGTTTCAATGAGCTGGCCCCTCAGCCTTCGTTGCTCGAGGGTAATGAGGCCAAGCTCTTTAAGCCTATCCTCTTAGCTGAGGTGGCGTAGTTGTGAAATAAGCTTAGGAGCACGATGCTGGATTAGTTCTAGTTTGGCTATGTCCCCCTCATGTGTGGAGACCAGAATTAGACTGCATGCTCGAGGTGGGGACGGACGAGGAAAGTGTACAACGGCAATACAATGTCCTTCGTTTTGCAGAGGAAGTTACGGGAGATGTAGTCAAGGTTACGATTAGCTATCTTGTAACTTTCTTCGACCTGCGTGCCCCATTTAGATAGTTCGAGATTTGGACGCCCAAGTCTCTCTGTTGGTCAACAGTTGCAAGATTGTTTCCTGACATCGTGTGGTTGAAGTTGGCATTGTGACACCCTATGTGCATGCCTGAACATTTTGCAACATTGAAGGGCATCTGCCACGCTCCCGACCATTGAACGAGATTTTCGAGATCTCGATGATTCTCAACTCTGTCTCCTTCCTACTAGCATGATGAAGCTTTAGCCTTTCTTGAATATCTATACGGACGGATCGCCGAGCTTGGAGAATTCCGTGGATCTTAATTAAATGTGGTGACGCAACTCCAGAGCATTGAAGAAGACTGTGGTGTGACACGGAATCGAGTTGATAAACTCGACAACAAAAGTCGCTACAAAAACATCAGGATATTTAACCTTAAAGAAAGCGATGGTGAAAATGTTGAACAATTGCGAGTTAATGTAGACAAAATTAACAAGCACACTGGTGCACAGTACAGCTCTATTAACGCTTTCCGCGTTGGTGAGCGGCGCCACACAACCAGAGGGCCCAGTCCCATACGGCCCCGCCCCATTATTGCGACATTGAATTCAGACCAGGACCGAAACAACGTTCTGAGATCATCCGACAAACTCAAAAATCTGCAAGAAAGGAACTACGTCTAGGATGATGTTTGCCATAACACCTCCCTTGAGAGACATAGACAAATGGATGTGTTTAGGGAGCTGAAAACTCAAAACCAGACGGTGTATTTTTTGAGTGTCTAAACTTAGATTTGAAGGAGACAAACAATCACAACAGCATCAACTATCCAAAAAATAATAAAAAGCCACTGGCAAGTGAGGACTTCCCAGCCCTTCAACATCAGCAACAGAGCCATAAAAGCAACCAGAGGTCTGGACTGAACAACAACACACAAGGCAGCAACAATCTGTCAACTCACCAACCAGCATCCAAACTCCAACAATCAAAAACTGGCGACAAATTCTGAACAAGTGGACCAACAACATCAACACGTAGACCACCAAGTCCAATCGTCTGCGGTTAGATAGATTTCGTAGTTGAGTAACCAGCTGATGAACATCGGTGTCAACTCTGCCGAAAGGAAATGGGCCAGTGGCGAAGTATGTCACCCCGACAGCCGACTGCCGCAGTTTTCAACAGTCAATAGTGGAGATGAGGGAAAGTGCGACCACAACTTCTTGGGACGGCCATCGTCATCATGGCTGATTAGTGACGATTGAACAAAGGAATTGGTCAATAAGCCCCGAGGCAGTTCACGTATAAATATCCGAACACATGCGTATGGAGAAGAGGAGTTATGACTCATCCAGTCCCGAGCAGCTTCATTTTGTCTAAAACAGCTATTAGTTATGACTATTAATTATTTTTAAACAAATTTTCATTGGTGGCAAGCTTTAATTTTTTAATTTTAATATTTTTAGATCTAGAATATCTTTTCTCCAATCCAACTTTTGCATTGAGTGTCATGCTCGACTTGTTGTAATTGCACAAAAAAATAGCATACGGTATGATATCTCACTTTTACCGTTCTTGAATATGACTGTAGAAAACATCATCAACAACTTTCTCTCTGCTGACATTCTCCATTATATGTCATCAAATATTGTAAATTGGTGTGCATTCTACAACATAGTATTTTTCTCGTGTCGGGATATGATTGTAACAAAAATAAAATTCAACATATTTGTAAATGAACGAGCAGCCCCTCGAACTTCTCTAATAACAACTCAAAACTCTAAATGGAGGAACTAGTGAACAATTTTGATTTTTTTAATTGTGATATGCACGAAATTGAAAATAATTTCAACAATGTTCGCCACGAAATCTATCTAGATTTACAAAGAGGATGAAAATTCCGGAGTGTCAAATATTTCCTGGTGATGAGCTCTCTTGCCATACAATTTCATTAAGAAACAACTTCACCTGCATGACATTAAATGTTGTGAGTTTAATGTCTTAGCCTTCAAATCAATATAACAGACCATTTTGCACCTACTGTGCTAAGGCTCTGTGAAACCAAATTGACATATGAATTACAGGACTTATGTTATTTATCAGGTTACAATTTGTATACAAACAATAATACGAGTAAGAAGGGAAAAAATTTGTTTATTTATAAATAACAGGCTAACTGTTGTACCGAGACCTGAACTCTCTTTCATCAGGCCAGGAATTGAGACTTTTTCTCGAAATTTATTGTGATAATGAAGTTAATACAATAGGTATGGTTTACCGTAGAGCCTCTGAAATATCGGTAAAAAGTTTATCGCTGGAGATTAATGAAATTATCAGTGGCATTGACGTAGTCCACAAGAAAGTGTATATTATGGGTGATTTCCACGTAAACCTGCTCTAGTATCATAGATCGAATTTAGTTGCTGACTAATGTAATAATTTCTGTAGCTGAACCCTGCGTGCTGGATACAGATGCAGATACGGATACAGGTCTGACAAGGGTCACAGCAGCGCTCTGAGAGAACGCTGAGGCCAGCTGCCGCTGTTGTGTAAACAGTGGCCTGGTTTGTTTGGCAGGGTCGCAGCAGCGCTCTGGGAAACGCTGAGGCAAGCTGCCGCTGTTGCTTGGTTTGAGAAACGCTGAGGCAAGCTGCCGCTGTTGCCTGGTTTGTCTGGCAGGGTCGCGCAGCGCCCTGGGAAATGCTCGGGCAAGCTGCCACTGTTGTATAAACAGTGGTATTGTCGGACAAGGAAGTCGCAGCAAGGTTTCATGCAGGACATATAGCTGGGGGTTATAACATGAGACAGTAATTATTGCATTCAATTAAGATGTCGTAAGTTGGCAATGTTGAGAGGTTGGTTCTAAGCCATTTTGTTACGTGCGGGAGGGGCCTGCGTTCCTCAGCAACCGATTCTCCAATGTTGAACTGCAGGATGTTTTAGAACAGAGTGTATTAATTGTAAGGTTATGTTGCGCTTGCGTTGAGGCTGGTTGCCGTTTAATTGGTAGGATCTTGGTCCTAAGCCTATTTGTTACTTACATGCCTTTTGCTGGTATAACTGCGACATTGTTCAAGAGGAGTGGCCGGGATTTTGTCCCAGCGAGTGGTGGGCGCTGACGTCACATTTTAGACTAAATAAGGCAATGTCACCAAGTAACGAGAGATTATTCACAACCTAACCATGTGAAGGACACGTCGTCATACTCGTCCAACTGCCCGCCAGTTTCGCCGCTAAGCCCAAACTCTCCATGCCATTGACTCTACAAGTTAGACGACTTTTCAACGTTAGCGTAGACACTTAGAATTCGACGACTCCTCAAGATCCAAAGCACTTAGACCGCATCAATTCATCACCGTCTTCAATACTATCACTACATCAGAAAAACAGTAGCATTTAGGAAAGACAGCCGAGATCTACAACGTGCATCGAGTTCGACGCCCAGGGGGTCAGTCGGACGACAGCCC
>SDVV010005990.1:0-18779 GCA_016164225.1 Gammarus roeselii
CTTTTTGGGTTTGAGCCGAACAAGATGCATTTTGTTTTTTCAGAGTTGAGCTTGAGTCCATTTTTATCATACCAAGATTTCAGATTAGTTACGGCTGTATCAGCGTCGTCTTTCTGTGCATTCAGATCAGACGGCTTTCGGGAAAGCAATATTTTAACATCATCGGCGTGCATTACCATTTTCACTTGATTTTTTGGTAATTTACAGTCGATGTCATTTACAAAAACCAGGAACAACAAAGGGCCAAGTATCGAACCTTGAGGAACCCCAAAGGCAACTGTGGCCGAATTTGACATAGTTGCGTTATCGAGTTTAACTGATTGTTGTCGATTCATCAGATAACTTTCGAACCAAGTAGGCTCAATTCCGATGTTGCGGAGTTTGCCAAAAAGAATTGTACGGCTTACACTGTCGAATGCTTAAATTATTCGGAATTGCCCAACCGTATCTTCTTTTAAGCAGAAATGTACCACTCTATTGCTTGCCCGCAGGCAAGGGCAGGCAGAGTCAAACAATTGATGACAATTAACACTGAACTGGCGACGTAAAATTTTATTTTCCAGCTTGCTTAGAGCATCAACACTATCACCCTGATAGACACAATATTTATTATCACTACTTTCGTATTTCCGCAAAGCGTGTAATTTAACGTCACGTTTAAAGACAGGGATCTCCTTGCACTGCGTCGCTTTAAATATTCCCTGCCAGGATCACACATGCATGTATGGCAGAACCCTCAAACTCACACCCACACATAACCAGACAACCTTTGCCACCCAACGTATCAGGCAGATAATTAACCAATTACGTCATAAAAACAGTCTGATCGCAATGCTATGTGTCATCAGGATGGACCGCCTATTTATTATGTCACTTGAATATACTTGGCTATTTTTCCGGTTTCTTGCCATGTTTCGGAAAAGTTGATACTCATGCTCAGTTAAAAGTTAGATGTTCGCTACAGGTCACTCACTCGGTTACACGATGTGATGAACGCCATAAGGTCCTGACCCATCATCATATGTATTTTAAATTTGCGCACCCAACATCAAATGTACTTCAAATTTGTGTATCCATCCTCTTATGAATCCTAAATGTGTGTATATCTATGTATAGACTTATGGCGGTACAATAGTACTATTCCATCTGTATATGAGCTCCCCAACTCACATAGGCCCATCCACACACCAAGACCCTTTGACACTTGTACTTGGCGGATGACATGAATAAAGACTGCCTTCACGCAGTGATGGACTCTGTATTGTCACCTAATCCGACCTGATGGTCCCGCCTCTCAATACACTCACTCCAGACTGATGGCGCATATTTATTTATTTTATTGTTCAATAGGCATTCTACATGTATTTGTGCATATGTATATACTGTTCATACGTAATCTAGATATATATGTTTCTCCGTGTGCAAGTACGCACTCTGTTACCGTGTCACAAAAATCATCACACCGGTTTGTGTATGAACGCATACAAATGTAAATATATTTTCTTCTTGGTTGTTTGTTATGCCAGTGGTTTTCCAACTCACATAGACACACCCATGCAGTCACACTCATTGCTGTTCAATTAATTGGGCTGTGGGTTTGAACAATAGAATTCATACTTATTACTATGCAAAAGATTCTAAGGTCAAATAGCAACACCTAATCTAATTAGGATATAATGCATACTTATTGTGCACCTTAAACCTACCTTGACAGCTCTTTCGTCGTGACACGTTAGGGAGCTCAATGTTCCACGAGAATAACACACAACTCGTGTACGAAGAAACCTTTTTAAGTTGATTACATATTATAATAATGATACTTTCTCTGTTTTTCATGTCAGTGACTCTCTGTCTCGCGTAGACTACTCTTACCGTCGCATTATTTGCTACATAATGAATTAGGCTGCACCGCTGAATTAGCAATTCTCACTCAAACTAACTGTCACACGAATGATCCCCTTGTCAAATCCCAACACCTTATGTCAACAGGATACAGTGCATATTCATTGTGTACATTAAAACTTACCCTTATAGCTCTCTTGTCATAACATGTTTAGGCAATAGTCGTGTTCGTATGTCCAGGTAGGATAGTAAAATGGCTCCCTACCTCTCGCACATAGCTCCAACTACTTAGTTACAAGTTCTAAGCTTGTAATTTTACCTATTATAGATTTACTATGTATAAATTTATTGTTTCAAACGAAGAACATACCATCTGTGTATGAATATTTTTTTTTATTAGTTTTATTTCTATACAGCTGCAGCAATCAGCGACAGTACGGTGCAGGTTATATGGACGCTCATCATTGCCATGTCTGAGGCTCCATGACCACTCAATAATGACATTTATGACCCGACATTAGAGGTAGTTACAGCTCAGTGTCGTTAGTGTTAATGTTGGTATGGTGAAGGCCTTTGGCGTGCTCAGTGTAATGCAGTGCTGAGGATAGCAGTGCAGTTGTGTTACTACAGTGCGGTGCACACGATACGCCACTTCCCACGCACATTTATAGTATTGGAATTTCATCCCAACCTTTATGTGGCTGGAGGAAGAAATGTCGCCTTGGAGACAACATCGAAGAAGAAAGGCTTATTACTACAACGATGCTATTACCAGGACCATGCACACTGCTAAATATTCTGTGAACGGACGTATTTTATAGATGTGCTGTAGTGTCTAATATTGCTAAATTGAAACTGGTAAATAAGGGGATTTATGGATGTTATAAATGTTCTTAGATGTACAGGATTTAAGAAAGAAATTTCTTGTATGGTCAGTGTCCAGTTTGAGAGCAATGAACAATTTTTATTGTTTGGCCTTCGCTGTAAATAGATGTGGGGAATTTTCAAAACTCTGCTTCACTTCACAACAATACAGACTCATCCACAAGTTATCCGGTGCAATTCTATGTCGTTATGAAACGAAGGATGACACCGAGACGCGGCTGCTCTGAGATATCGATTATACCGCTTCCCATCATGCTAACAAGAATACATAGTGCACAAACAGGATAACATGTTGGCGCTTCTCTTAAAGCTGTGAAATTTACCAACTTTGAACAGCTACCAAAGACCAAGTCAACAGGCATTCGTCCCCTTTCCTTCACTCGGGCGGTAACACCGCGGTGCCTCAAAGTGACCATCCTCAATAGCGCTCGTTTACTGCTCTATTTTATCAACATTCGCGCCCCATGTCTCTAAGAAAGAGCCTGTAAACCAAGTCCCATCCTTTGCTGGAGGAGATCTGCGGGCGCAACCCTCCGAGTGGTCGGCTTCTGAAGCGGCAATTGAGGTTCGGGCTGAGATGGCCTGCTTTTCACTGTGGTTGGACGGCTAAAAAATTATTTTTTGTTACTGTAAAGGTTCGCATCGCTCACTACTTACTTGAGCCGAGAACACCTTTCCCTCCTCATAGAAGAGTTGCCTTCCAGTTCCCTCCTTTTAAGGATCTCTCGATAAGGATCAGCCGGTCTATTTTACAAGCTCTGACAATTTCTTTCCAACCCTTCGCTTTAAAAAATCCAGTATGTGATGGTGTGGTATCTGATGATGTTTTTTTCAAATAGATGTAGTTTCGTCTCGTTTCGTGAATGTATGTTTTAAGCTATATGTGTAGTGATTTCTACTTAACCTGATTTAATAGGTTGTAAAAAAAATTGTCATCCACGTTACATTTTTTAACTTATTGTCGTTTTTCGCTGTGGTCTCATTTCCTTTAGTCAAGAGCTTCCAAGTAATTCAAACTGTCGTGCCTGAAACTGTCCTTCCACTTTAACCGTGACTCAAGCATCTGTAACTGACAAGCCCATCACGTATGCTGGAGTCTTGATACGTCAGTTTCAAGTTCAGGGATTTGTGACGTATCTCATGACCTTACAGGTCTCCCGTTTTAACGCCACTGGACGGCGAAAAGCTTCAAAATCTCAGAGAAACGGATAAACGTATGCATAGTCTTTATAAGAATAGTTGATGGGATGCCAATTACAAATCAATTACTGGCTTCTTACTAATTTTACAAGAAACTCTTTCCCACGTGTTTTGCGATTACATTCAGTGTGCATTCCTAAGCAAGTGGTTCATTTTTACAAGAAACGCTTCCCACATGTTTTGCGATTACACCCAGTGTGCATTCCTAGGCAAGTGGTTCATGTTTCAATACCATGTTCAAATAGTTTGCTCCTTTACCATCAGAATGAGAGTTGAGTCACCTACCCTGTGTCGCTTGGTACTTGTGGCTTCGGCTGTTTATGCATTCTGCCTTTGTCCAATCAACACTGCCTAGTCAGCCTAGATTGGTATCTGGCAACACACACAGCAGTCGCGAAGGTGGTGGGAGGTACTCCTTCTGTGCATTTGGTCTTAACCCCAGTCCTTAGCTCCAACCAATATCCTACGTACTGCGGCTGCTCGAAGTTGCCGCAAAAAAGTCGTGTTAAACACAGAGAGTCTTTACATGGTGCTGGTAATTTGTAGAGGCGGGTCGTAAATCGAGGCTGGAGACTCTTCACAAACCGGTTGCGGTTGAGCGTTTTTTTGGCGGCGAAGCGGGACCATTTACGGTGACAGCTGCTGCAAGGGCGCTAGACTTCAATGACAGTGTTTATGATGTTGACATTTCTTTGGCTGAAAAATGTGTACCTGTGATACCAATGGGTTTTGACTTCATTGCGCTACCCATTTCTACTCGCTTCTACTCGCACACCAATAAAAAAAATCCCATCGCTATCAACCTATTTAATTTTTGTAATCTTTATTTGTCCAACAGTTTTCATTTGGTTTTCGTTCAGACCTGAAGTATCCCCACCGTCTTTGGCCTCTGTTGCTCAATATCCCACTTTATAGTGACATCAATTGACCATAACTGACGAAGCGGATGAACTTTCTTCCGTCCGTCACCAGGTCTGTTGTGTCGCCACCGGTACACGTCATTATCATTAGTGGGTCCTAACAGGCGCAGAAAAAGCTCTGTGCTGAGTTGACGCACGGCGTTGTGCAAGGCCCACCTTCCACAGCGTAACCTTCGTTGGTCATTAGCGAGCGTGGCGTACGGTACAGTGTGTACCTGACGCCGCCTGCATGCTGATTGGCCCCGGCGAATACAGTACCGCTGAGCGTGGGAGGCGAGGCTGATTGAGCACTAAAGGTGATTAGGCTGCTTTGGTGTTAAGGTGATTGGATTACATTGGTGTAGTTGACGTCATTTAACTGTTTTTTGCAGAACTGGTGATTAGTTTGATTCGCTCGGAAAATGATTTGGCTACGATAATGAAACAGTGATTGGATTGCTTTGGTGAATAACTGATTGGATTATTTTGGTGAATCGGTGATTGGATTGTTTTGGTGAATCAGTGATTGGATTGCTTTGGTGAATCAGTGATTGGATTGCTTTGGTGAATCAGTGATTGGATTGCTTTGGATAATCAGTGATTGGATTGCTTTGGTGAATCGGTGATTGAATTTCTTTGGTGAATCAGTGATTGGATTGCTTTGGTGAATCAGTGACTGGATTGCTTTGGTGAATCAGTGATTGGATTGCTTTGGTAAATCAGTGATTGGATTGCTTTGGTGAATTAGTGATTGGATTGCTTTGGTGAATCAAAGATTGGATTGCTTTGGTGAATCAGCGATTGGATTGTTTTGGTGAATCAGTGATTGGATTGCTTTGGTGAATCAGTGATTGGATTACTTTGGTGAATCAGAGATTTGATTGTTCTGGTGAATCAGGGATTGAATTGCTTTGGTGAATCAGTGATTGGATTGCGATGTTGAAGCGGTCATTGGACTGTTCTGGGGGGATCGGTGAGTGGATTGCTTTGATGTAGCTGTCATTGGATGAAGGTGTCTCTGATTGCTTGTGTGTATTAACGTTTTCTCATCTACGAATATACTCGAGGGATATTGTAAATTCAATCACACTCTCATGAAACTGATGCTGTGTCTGCTCTGCATGCTGCTGAGGCAGCACCGAACTGTACCGCGGTTGCCCCGCGGTCACGACACAGTCTGCTTGGTCCGAAGTGTCACCTTCTGAGGCGTGTTGTGTTTGCCTGCCACGTGACAACGACCGGCCAGCCAATGTCGCGGACTGTGTTCTGGGACACAGTGACATTTAATGTGGATACATTTAATGTGAGGCCATTTGTTGCTGCTACTTAAAGTGGTACCTTAAGCGAACAGCTATGTACGTGCTCATTCAACGTAAGGCCATCAGTGCAACGTGACACAATTAGGTGAGTGTTACTAGAAAACGTAGTATAGGTCACATTGTAATCTATCATCAAGCAGTATCTATAAAACATGATCGAGATAACATTTTAGGAGCCTATCCATACATGTGTATTGGTGGATTTTGGGGTTCCTCCTAAGTCGCTCGCCGTGGGTAGCTTAGACATTGTCTAGCATGGGTCCTTAGACATTGTCTAGCACGGGTCCTTAGACATTGTCTAGCACGGGTCCTTAGACATTTCTAGCATGGGTACCTTAGACATTGTCTAGTATGGGTACCTTAGACATTGTCTAGTATGGGTACCTTAAACATCATCAATCATGAGTACCTTTGTATTGTCCTATGATGGAACCGCTACATTTTATTGCATGAATACCTTTACATCATCTTACCTGGGTACCTATACATCTTCTTCCATGGGCACCTATATACCATCGTCTTCCATGGGCACATATACACCATCGCCTTCCATGGGCACCTTATACACCATCGTCTTCCATGGACACTTATACCATCGTCTTCCATGAGCACCTATACACCATCGCCTTCTATGGGCACCTATACACCATCGTCTTCCATGGGCGCCTATACACCATCGTCATCCATGGGCACCTATACACAGTCGTCTTCCATGGGCACCTATACACAGTCGTCTTCCATGGGCACCTATTCACCATCGTCTTCCATGGGCACCTATACACAGTCGTCTTCCATGGGCACCTATACACCATCGTCTTCCATGGGCACCTATACACCATCGTCTTCCATGGGCACCTATACACCATCGTCTTCCATGGGCATCTATACACCATCGCCTTCCATGGGCGCCTATACACCATCGCCTTCCATGAGCACCTATACACCATCGCCTTCCATGAGCACCTATACACTCTCGTCTTCCATGAGCACCTATACACCATCGTCTTCCATGAGCACCTTAAGACCGTCTTGCATGGGTACTTTTATATAATCATCTAGGTACCCACACATCGTTCTCATAGTCTGCATTCGGAGTCCGGCCAGTCCGTGCGGGCAGAATAGCTTAGTGCAAGTGCTCAGCATTTCCGGCACACGACCCCCGACCCTCACAAGATCTCCCGTCGCTGCATACCCTCCAACGGGGAGGGTTACCTCACACAGCCCTGCGGGTGGACGGGTGGATAAAGTGATCTAGTTAGGGGGACCGAGAAGGGTACTTACATAGGGCGATGTGTTTGGGGGAACTTGTTGATGGGGGTGTGAGAACGTGCGTGGGTTAGATAGGGGGGGGGAGGAGTGAAGAGCGTTTGTTAGGTGGAGTGATGTGTGAAGGGGAAATAGTTGAAAACGACCCCGGTGAGGGATGGAAATAGTTAAGTGGGGCCATGGATATAGAAAAGGCAATCTAAATACGGCGAGGATGAAGAACGAGTCCAAAAGTGTCACGGTAGGGCGGGGACTTTAGCAACTTGGATAGGAGAGGGGAGGCTGGTAGACCAAACATTTGGAGAGACCTCAAAATGTGTACGAAATATCGTCATTATTCCACATACTGTCTTTGTTGTTTCTTCTTCCTCTGAACATGAAGAGCGAGTCACTACCGTACCTATCTATTACTCGTCCGATATCAGTCTGCCCGTATATTGGATTGGAATTGCCGGGTGTCCTAGGTACAGTACGAGTTCCCTCACATAGCGTCGTTATCCGTGACGCGGCCCCGTTTCTCTCCCTTCAATGTCGATGAATTGCCTTGAATAAGGTGTCTCAACTTGTCATAATAAACACTCATTGTTGGTCTCACCACGCGTCGCATAGTTTGGTTGAAGTTACTAATTTTGTTCAACATAATCGATGCAATCGCCGTAGGGTGAGCTTTTTTAATCGCTGGGGTTTCTTATTCCTCGAAAGTGGCAACGTACCTCACATTTGATCACAAATTTATATCTATATTTTATTCCACTTAATATCCAGCAATTTGTTTCAAAGCACCAATGCTTCCCACGCTCGAGGGAAGATCTTCTATCCTGTTTCGTGTGTTATTCGAGGACACAAGATTTATGTTGCGAGCCTCGAATTTATCGCCGTCTCATCAACACCCTCCTCACCGTTTAAACACTCTTCTTAAGCCCGTTCACGCCTGATCTTTTTAACAAGTCCTGCGCCAGCTTGTGCTCCTTTTCACGCTTTTAGCCCCAATGGGCCTCTATCATGCACACCATCACCGCCATCGTATACCACCCGGTCCTCAATCTTGACACATCCCGGAGACTAGCTAACCTCCGCCTAAACTACCTCTGCCTTGGTTTGTACAGGTCCCAACCCTTTCATCGTCTGATCAGGAAAAGAGATACCACCAATCTGCTCATGGTATCGCGGGCACTACTCCAGCTCGCTCTCAATACCAGGCATAACTCATCATCTTGAGATGATCAGGCTGAAGCTTCGCTTCTACGCACTGAAGGTGGCCGTGAAAAATCTGAATCTGGCGCTTTATTTCTCGTGTATCTTTTGTTGATTTGAACAACACTAAACAGCTTAATGACCTTCCCGCGGTGATTTGGGTGAAGGAAATAAGCTGTTGAGGCGCATCAGTCATTCTTGCAATACTTCTTTGACCTAATATGTTCATGAGGAAAAACATCTAGATTGAATTTAAGAAGTACATTTGAAATGAATCAATTATCTCCTGTTTCAATATGATGTCGTCAAGTTTGTAGCTCTCCACCCTGATGGATAGGGCGCATCCAATAAGCCCTCAGCGTACCGACACTAGATTGCTGGAAGTGCGAAACGAAACACTTGACGCCAATGGTGCATCCCAGTTACAGCTTTCCTCTATTTTGTTGTTTATTCTTTCTCTCTACTCAGGTTAGAGATGCACATCCAAAGTGCACCAAGTTTTGTTTTCACACGACTTATGTACTCAGTCCTTTCCACCATGAATGTCTTCCTCTAGAGGGCACTGAGTCTCGATGATGAACACCTCTCACAACATCTAAACGTTTAAGTTCATGTTTACATTCTCAACTTTCAGGGACCTCTGTCATTGGTCATCGGAACTCTCTGTATATTTATCCATCTCCCACATTTTGCATACCCTTCCTTATTTCCTCTCTCACAATTCTGTCCCTCCCTACATTTTTAAATTTTCCTCGTATCCTCTCCATCCTTCCCACTCTAACCTCGCCTCGAATCTCAGGTCATTCACTAACCCCTGAGCCATGGTCCTTTCTTGCTACCCACCGTACCAGGGGGGTAGGCAATCCCCCTCTCCTCCCCCAGCTCCGTCCAGTGGTCACGATACCCAGTCACGGTTGATCTGGATCACCTCCATTTGCCACGCCTCCAAGTCGAAGGAACCGGCATTTTTCCCTCTCCACCTCCTCCCCACTCACTTATGCCGGGCTGGCAGGAATACAAATTTGGGAACTTTCGGCGGTTCTTCTTGCTGCAATAAAGTGTTGAAGAAGGCGCAACAGTCCTTCTGGATACCTATTTCACTGTAGAGCTCACATGAACGGAATCTACACCCCTTGGTATCCACTCGATTGTTCTCTTACCCCACACACCGTATTATGCTCTCAATGCGCAAATGCACTATTTTATTACATTTATCTTCTTAGCCACCATTTCATGGATTGTTGGCCACAATGGCCCGATATTTTTAGATCAGAGAGCCAAGTGCCAAAAGCGGTTCGGTTAATACGGACGCTGTTGCAACTGATTCACGATTGGCGTTCACACTTGTTTATTGCTTCACAATTAGCCAGGTTTTCTTCCCTGGACCTGTTCAGTATCACATTTTCTCTTCATTCAAGTTACATCCCGTTTGACGAGAGCGTTGTGCAGTCTTCCCAAAGTTGTTCCTGAAAGTAATCATGTTGTTACAAGAGCTCATCCTTTTCACGGTGCCCTCGTGTTATAACCATCTGGCACATGTGCACTGCCTCTGTCGCGCGTACATACCTCAGCCACTGACGCCACTCTCCCCCCCCCGCCCCACTGCACGAGCCATCACGAGTCTGCTCGTCTAATTAGAGCTCTGGAGGCAGACGCGCCTCATAGAAGAGGCGAGAAGAGAGGAGGCGCTTGGGTAGATTATGCTGGGAGCTACTCAGATTAGTCGAGGAACAACGTGGGGTGTAATAGGGGTGCTGGATACATTATGCGCAGGCCAACATTCGGCGGAAGGGTCAAAGGTTAGGATGGACTGATACAAATAGGGTCATGTGATGGGAGTCAGACCTTCAGAATATTCAAGGAAAAAGACTAAAGAGAGAAACCGTTGATTCAAGAATTTTGAATGTCCTAGAACAGGACTACTATCAAATGTTTCAACTCGGGCTTTGCGCACAACACAACTCCCCATGCCTCCTCATCGCACTCTCCTGGAACAAGACCGCAAAGAGAGGAGGGCCAAGGAAGTCAAGTAGAGTGCAATAGAAGTAGGAGGGGGCTGGGGCGAGGTAGCGATGCGGGGGAATTTTCTTTGTGATCAAAGGAGGAGGCGTGATAAACCATAACAAGGTTATAGACTGACTTGTTATGCAGCGGGCGAGCTCTTACAGCCTCCACCTCTTCCCTTCTTTGGTCACCTGCAGGATCTTGGTGGAGCGAATTCCTGCTCTGGTCCGAGATACAAAGGAATGTACTCTGTATCCAACTGTGTCCTGTTTCCCTCCCATCTCTTGAAATGCTCCTGTTCTTGTTATTATTGGCTGTCGCTAATATTCAATGTAGTGATATACAGCTGAAGGGATTATTTAGTTGATATTTTTCAAGAAAACACTATCACATGAATCTAGGTTGGATGAAGCCACTGAGTACAGGCGGGAAGTTTTTTTTTGTATTGTTTATTATTGAAAACTCATGGAACGAGATCTAATACTTACAGGTTTTCTGACACGGCAAGTCTATTGCTAAATGTCTTAGCAATAGACTTGACACGTAATTTGAATCACGTCATTTATGTTATTATCCAAACCAAACTCCTAGACGATTTAAATTAATAGAGGATATAAATAGTTTCATAGCTCTGCAAATCTTTCAAACGTAAACGAGTTTTCTTGCCTTTCTGTTTCTAGTTCCGGTGTTTCCTTCCTGGTGATATCCGACCAGCGGAGTGAACTCCTTTATCATATCTTCACGTCCATTCACATGTCCTACCACTCGCATCTGTATAGATGGTTCCATCACCTGCTGTATAGTATCCGTCAGTTCGCAGCCAGGTGGAAAATGAGGCACTGTTCCGGCGTCTACGCCGTGACTGTTCCGCGCTTCAGTAACGGCATGGTAAATATTTTCTGGTGAGTAAAACAGGAACCGTACCTTGTTAGCAATGCGACGACTTCACTTGGGACGGGAAGGCTCCTTACTATCTAAAAATACTGGAGCTACCGTACTTAAAAGCTACATGCACGAATAGTGTACGACTTTGCATACGCGACCGGCTGGTATAATGGCTACATTCGACAACGCTCGCTCATGCAGGCGTTAACTTTATTTAACGCTTACAGTGATTCAAAGCGACTTGGCTTACATACAATTGTTTTAATGTTCAGAAGCTGTGGCGATTTTTCTT
Source organism: Gammarus roeselii (assembly GCA_016164225.1). NCBI lineage: Eukaryota > Metazoa > Arthropoda > Malacostraca > Amphipoda > Gammaridae > Gammarus > Gammarus roeselii. The sequence continues at coordinate 11,787 of SDVV010005990.1, forward strand.
CTCTTTGCTGTTCGACTAGCGATCTATTTGTTGTGAGCCACACAAACGTGGCGCCCTCGTTTGATGTGAGCCACATAAACGTGGCGCCCCCATTTGTTGTGAGCCACATAAACGTGGCGCCCTCATTTGATGTAAGCTACATAAGCGTGGTGCCCACTTTGTTAACGCCCAACTTGGGTACTCTCAGAGTGTTGCTCCACCCTGGAAACTTACTTGGTATATTTTTATATTTTACAAAGATTCTCTGGAACGAAACCCCATTAACAATATTGTGCGTACATTATCACGTTAAGGCGGGTTACGATGGGCCATGTTGAATTTGCTTATTGAAAGTTAGGTTATGTTAGACCAGGCTTAGTTAAATTAAACACGTCAGGGCTAGGTGCACCAAACAAGTTGGGACCCATCAGTAGTGATTCCGGCCTGCATCAGCACATTCGCTCATCAGCTGTTCACGTCAGTAGCGGTTACATCGGTAGCTGTGAAAACATTTCTAGCTTCATAACAGCGAACGATAAACATTTGTTGTATTTTTTTCGTAGCTAGTTATGGTAGGCATATAGGAAAAAATAGTTTACAAAATGATTAGTTGTTATCAAATTAACGGTTTTGTGGGTGGCTCTATAGATAGCGACTCGTGAGACCAGTCAGTGATGGCCGGCGAATGATGTGCGAGATCTCGTGGGTTATCGAAAAATGACATCTCTGGTGTAGGTACGAAATCCGTGAAAATTTTCCGATGCACGCAGAAAAATCTCCAGCCAACCTTTCACGATTTCCTCCAAATCTAAGTAAAGGCTGCCCTGCAACCTGTACCTGTACCTAAATGTTGGATTGGCTGAGACGTAATGCAGCACTGAGTACAGCAAACCACTCCAACATCCCTATTCCCCTCTGTGTGCCTACAGCATTAATGTGGAAGAAATCAACCTAAATCGTTACAAAAATGTCAATAATCTCTAATGTGTTCGTTCAGAAGGATCTATTCCGTCAACAAATTCCAGCTGTCACCCCTCACCTGCTGTTGTTCCAGTTTGTTGTCAATAATCTCAAATGTGTTCGTTGAGAAGGATCTATTCCGTCAACAAGTTCCAGCTGTCACTCCTCACCTGCTGTTGTTCCAGTTTGTTATCTAACTTATCGTGGATCTTCTCCGGATCCTTCTTCTCGTGACGACCAAGCACTATGTGGCCCAAGATCGCCCTGCCTCCTTTCGTCGGCGGAGGCCGCTGGGTGGCCGACAGGGGGTTATTTTCCCTTCAGGAAGTGGGTGATCTTCTGGAACACCGCCCCTTCTAAGACGACCTGCACGGCATGCACTCGAGGACAAAACAATATACCAAGTTGCGAGTGGGTTGATGACGAGGAAGAACGAGGAAAGCTCAAGACAGACACGCCTAGGCCATGTGTTGATAGAAAAATAACCCTAATTTTGGATAATAGATTATGTTCAATTTGCTTATATTTCCTTGTGAATATTGCAAAGTCTATAGCTGGTTCATAGGTGTGACCTGTTGCCGCAAAAAGGCACAACAAGTTCATTATGTAGCCTTAACGTGATCATAGAATATACATTCCGGAATAACACTTTACCATATTTTTTAACATTTTAATGTAGAGGTGGACGTTTTCTCGATGAGCGGAACCACTGAAATATGAAAGCTATTCAAACCTTCTTCAAATTCAATGAGGATGTCTTACGTTTCTTGGTAGGAGTTGCCTCCTTTTTTCCTTCGATAAATCTGCCGCAAAGTGCAGTATTTGCATGTGCATATGCATTAGACCAATCTGTTTATACGATCCTGAAGCTTTTACGCTACAACTCATAAATATCTATCCAGAGCTCTAACAGCAGCTGCTGTCACCTCATACCAAGCCCACGGCAGATGTGGCACGGGTTGTTGTGCAGCCCTTCGTCACACGTCTCTGCCCCTTGGAATGGACAAACAAGCCTCGACATCTGCATCTTGCCAAGGGCAGAGAAAACTCGAAGGTGGATTATCGTGCAGTAAACATAAATGGACATCGATATTGACTCACGAGTCATTGTTTACTAAAGAATGCTATGCTTCTGAAGCCTCTTCTGTGTGCTTGTAGAAGGATGTCAGCCGAGCTAAGGTAGTTGGTTTACATGCCGCTATAAGCATACAAAATAGGCTTCTTTGACAACGTTAAATAATAGTCAGAAACGTGCAGATCTTGTTTGATTTTGAAGACAACACTCATTGGAAATTTTATGCCGGATGTATAGGTAGGTCTTTTGATTACAGTTCAAAGTCTTGAATGATATTCAGTGTGTCGACAGCAAAGATAAGTTATTGATGCTCTCTTAATCGAGCCGCAATCAGCTATCTGTATTGTGACCTGGGTGGAAATAAACAAAAATTATGGTATCTGTTCATGCCGAGGCATACCCAAGCTTGATAGACAGATGAAATGTTGTTTCCATGTGACAACGATTAGACTGCAACATGCATCCTTATTATCTTGATAGAAGGATAAGATGTTGTTAGTATTCGACATCAATGACTGCAACATGCATCCTTATAATCTTAGATCATCGCCATAGACTAAGGTTAAGATATTCCACGTGTACAGTCCTCCCACATGAGAGGAATCAGTTCTACACACGCTTCTTTCAGTCCCCACCTCCAAGCACGGACAATGTTTCTTGTTCGGGCCGGTATAACCGTACATTTACGAAGACGTGTGCAGTTTCTCACGTGGAGACCATCTTGTGGTCACCAGATGTTTCACGCACAATCATCCCACTCGATGCAACGCCATCTGTCACTCACATTGTTATAAGCAGTCTAGTAATGAGAGGTATCCCCTGCATACCCCAGTACCAGGCACCCCAGGGAGGGAAAGGAGTATTAGTTGGAAGTAAGGTGACATTCCCTCCTCCCCTTCGCCCCCAACGTGAAAGTGATGCCCAACGTGTCGTCAGGTGCGCGGAAACGATCCCCTTCTTGTGCGGCATTGGTGCGATGTACCTTGCCTTGCGCTCCGCGGGCCTCACTTACATAGAACTCGCAAGGGCGTCCTGTTGGGGGGCGAGGGGGCGTTGGAGAGGGTACTAAGTGATGGTGGTACTGTGCTTGTCGCTGGTACCAATATCAACATGGATTCGGTTTTGCACATATAATGTTTTGTTCTAGTTTTTTTTTATGCACAAGTACTTGCTCTGTGGTGATCTATCTGAAGGATGCGACAATTTACTTTTTTCCTCTCGACCCGAGCGGTATTTGAATGCTTCGACGATCGCGCTTTCGTCAGTTTGACCTGCCCCGAGATTATTATTTATTTCGAGGCTTTTTCGAGGCATTTCGAGACATTTTCGAGGCATTTCTGGTGTCCACGTCACCAGGCGCTCCACAACGTTCCGACACCTTCCCTTGAAAGGTGGGTGTATAACATAATTACTGGTAAATAAAACTATCTGCACAGCCCTGAGTGAAGGCAGGCCGAAAGAACTCTATGTACTGTGTCCATATTGCGTCTTTGTCGACATCAGGGATTTTGATTATATTTTCACTGATTGCTTTAAATTTTTGCTGTTGATTTCGCATAGTGAACTGCATGTACGATTCAATCTTCTTCTATGTCCATTGACCCAAGCGCTAACCTAAGTGATTTGTAACAAATTACGCCTCGTGAATCCCAAGAAAAGCTCCTGGGGGAGTAACAGATTCATCCTTCGCTACTGCCCCTCACCGAGTGCAGTGAACACTAATGGATGACTGAAGGCATGGCTAAGCCCAGTCATTAGTGAACAGGGTTAGCTTGAGTTCCACCACTAAATTGGCAAGAGCTGATGATGTAAGCTGCCGCAGTGTTGTTCGGTACCATGCGAAGAGCATCGTGCGAGGAGCATCGTGCGAGGAGCATCGTGCGAGGAGCATCGTGCGAGGAGCATCGTGCGAGGAGCATCGTGCGAGGAGCATCGTGCGAGGAGCATCGTGCGAGGAGCATCGTGCGAGGAGCATCGTGCGAGGACACTCACGACTGAGAGCGTAGAATGACAGTTATGTGATGTTATGAAAACTGGAACTGTTGTGTAGATAGATACTGTTGCGTTGACATGAGATAACATTCAGGAATGATGTGTTATTTTTTGTCTTGTCCATTTCATTTCATGCAACTTCATCGAGGTATCTCGGGTACATATTTACAATTGCCCAATGCACGGGAGGTGGGCAGCAGCTCCCGTTTGTTGGTCCTGTCATTTCACTCCCGACCCTACGCCAGCAGTAGCCCTCGTTTGTTGGTCCCGAAATTTCACTCCCTTCCCTAGGCCAGCAGTAGCCCCCGGTTGTTGGTCCCGTCATTTCACTCCCTACCCTACGCCAGTAAACATCACGAAATCGTGACAGCTAGCAAATTCTGTTTGGCCGTAGTGACAGTCCTCCCAGCTTTAATCTTCCTTATAGTTCTGCATCATCTTCAATAGTGTAGCAAGGACACTGAATATCTCTTTCCATTCAATATTAAAAATGCGCAGTAGATCCAGTTTAACATCGTTGACAAAACATGCCCAAGAAGAGTGGCATTATTCACTGTGAGAACTGAGGGTTTCAGTTAGTGAGTACTTGCGAACTTCAAGGGAGGATGAGGCGGCTACCTCCACCCTACCCCCATCCTATAGCTACGTCTTGGGTTCACTAGGCAGTTTGAGACCCACTTCCTCAAGGATCCGTCGAGTATGAGTTATGAGAATGTATTAGAACTCATCACTATCAAGCTCCAACGGACACCATATCGGAGACCTGCACACTGGCTACACCAGTTGAGCATTCTACCATTACTCATATATTTCTCTTTCTGCCGTGAGTGCCGTCTAAGGTGGAAGCTTCTAGTCAGGGACGTAATTGAAGAACACACGGAGTGATTCACAGACATATATGATTAGTATAGTTACCCACTTTCATTACCTTCTTCAAAAAGGCATGTTCTGCTTCGGTGATCAAATTCCACGGGGGGGGGACCAGCTCTGACTTCCAATCAGAACTCCGCAGGTCTTCCCTCTCCACATTATTCCCCCACGCACCCTATTCTATAAATGCGATAACCCCAAGAGCCGCTACAAGTCCCGCTGTCTCAAGGTGTTGCCAGATCTTTCTTCCTGACGACACACGCGGCCACTCCTCCTAATTGAATTGGAGCTCTTTGAGGACTGAATCGGTGTGAAATAACACCGCCAGTCGCCGCTAGGAAAAGGTGCTGTAGAGGTGTCTTGTTGGGCCTATGTATTAGTGGCCTGTAATGTAAGCGCCGAGGATATCTGCCTACGACATGCATAGGAGAGAGGGTGGTTCCTTCATTGGCTTTGAATTACCAGCGATCTGATTGAACGCCTCCTTTTTATGGGGAATGCTGATTAAGAGCAGTTAGTTTGGTGGCTCATCGAGAATAGACTCGGAGAAGTGGGGCTGTAAGCGTTTTGTATTAGACGGCACAGCCTTTGAAAAAAGCTGACTTGGATTCATCCTTTCGCGGTCATTGGGCTTTGTTCCATTTACAAATTGTTGGGCGTAATCAGTGGATCATTTCTTGCCACGAGTGCAGGACATTTATGATACCTTGTTCCGACTCCATATATAGTGCCGTGTACGGTAACAAATGTGTATAATATTTCTAATATTAAACAAGGCCTGTTTAAAGTACTTGAATATCAATAAATAGCTCCCTGTTTAGACGTTTCATCTCACACATGGGCTTGGCCACCCTTCCTCAGTCAAGAGATAGGTCAATTTTGTGGCCATAATTATATTTGCTACATTTCCTCTACAAAGGAACAGCCAATTGTAGTCGCCTCCAATAGTAGCAAAAGGAGCTTAATGGTCGCATGAAGAGTCGAACTGGAGATGCTCTGGTTCGGGTAAAATGGAGATCAGTATTCAAAGTATCTCGTGCATTCTCTTCCGAGCATTTCTATGCGTTGTTGGGATGGCAAACTTTCCCATCTGAGACGGGCAATGGGTCTCCTACGGTATCCCTCGTCTGCGATGCCAGACATTTGGTCACTGAGCTGTTTTGATCGTCTGATTGCCCTGTGCCCGGCTATGCCTGCCCTGTGCCCTGCTATGCCTGCCCTGTGCTCTGCTATGCCTACCCTGTGCCTTGATATGCCTGCTCTGTGCCCTCTTATGCCTGCTATGTGCCCTGCTGTTCTTACCATGTGCCCTTCTACGCCTGCCCTGGTATGCCTGCCCTGTGCCATGCTATACCTGCCCTGTGCCCCGATATGCTTGTGTTGTGCCCTGGTATGCCTGCCCTGTGATCTGCTATACCTGAAATGTGCCCTGGTATGCCTGCCCTGTACCTTGCTATGCCTGCACTGTGCCCTGATATGCCTGCCCTGTGCCCCGCTATGCCTGCCCAGTGCCCTGCTAGGCCTGCCCAGTGCCCTGCTAGGCCTGCCCAGTGCCCTGCTAGGCCTGCCCAGTGCCCTGCTAGGCCTGCCCAGTGCCCTGCTAGGCCTGCCCAGTGCCCTGCTATGCCTGCCCTCGGCTCTGCTATGCCTGCCCTGTGCCCTGCTAGGCCTGCCCAGTGCCCTGCTAGGCCTGCCCAGTGCCCTGCTATGCCTGCACTCGGCTCTGCTATGCCTGCCCTGTGCCCTGCTATGCCTGCCCTGTGCTCTGCTATGCCTGCCCTGTGCCCTGCTAGGCCTGCCCAGTGTCCTGATAGGCCTGCCCAGTGCCCTGCTATGTCTGCACTCGGCTCTGCTATGCCTGCCCTGTGCCCTGCTATGCCTGCCCTGTGCCCTGCTATGCCTGCCCAGTGCCCTGCTATGCCTGCACTCGGCTCTGCTATGCCTGCCCTGTGCCCTGCTATGCCTGCCCAGTGCCCTGCTATGCCTGCACTCGGCTCTGCTATGCCTGCCCTGTGCCCTGCTATGCCTGCACTCGGCTCTGCTATGCCTGCCCTCGGCTCTGCTATGCCTGCCCTGTGCTCTGCTATGCCTGCACTCGGCTCTGCTATGCCTGCCCT
>SDVV010005991.1:0-18778 GCA_016164225.1 Gammarus roeselii
TATGGTTTATGTGCCCACGGATGTAAGGTTTATGTGCCCACGGATGTAAAGTTTATGTGCCCACGGATGTAAGGTGTATGTGATCACGGATGTAAGGTGTATGTGCCCAAGGATTTAAGGTTTATGTGCTCACTGATGTAAGGTTTATGTGCCCACGGACGTCAGGTGTATGTGCCCACGGATGTAAGGTTTATGTGCCCACGGATGTTAGGTTTATGTGCTCATGGATGTAAGGCTCATGTGCCCACGGATGTAACGTTTATGTGCCCACTAATGTAAGGTGTATGTGCCCACGGATGTAAGGTTTATGTGCCCACGGATGTAAAGTTTATGTGCTCACGGATGTAAGGTTTATGTGCCCACGGATCTAAGGTTCATGTGCTCACGGAAGTAAGGTTTATGTGCCCACGGATGTAAGGTTTATGTGCCCACGGATTTAACGTTTATGTGCCCACGGATGTAAGGTGTATGTGCCCACGGATGTAAGGTTTATGTGTCAACGGATGTAAAATTTATGTGCTCACGGATGTAAGGTTTATGTGCCCACGGATGTAAGGTTTATGTGCCCACGGATGTAAGGTTTATGTGCCCACGGATGTAAGGTGTATGTGATCACGGATGTAAGGTGTATGTGCCCACGGAAGCAAGTTTTATGTGCCCATGGATGTAAGGTTTATGTGCTCACGGATGTGAGGCTTATGTGTCCATGGATGTAAGGTGTATGTGCCCACGGATGTAAGGTTTATGTGCCTACGGATGTAAGGTTTATGTGCCCTTGGATGTAAGGTTTATGTGCCCACGGATGTAAGGTTTATGTGCCCACGGATGTAAGGTTCATGTGCCCACGGATCTGAGGTTTATGTGCCCACGGATGTAAGGTTTATGTGCCCACGGATGTAAGGTGTATGTGCCCACGGATGTAAGGTTTATGTGCCCACGGATGTAAGGTTTATGTGCTCACGGATGTAAGGCTTATGTGCCCGCGGATGTAAGGTTTATGTGCCCACGGATGTAAGGATCATGTGCTCACGGATGTAACGTTTATGTGCCCACTAATGTAAGGTGTATGTGCCCACGGATGTAAGGTTTATGTGCCCACGGATGTAAAGTTTATGTGCTCACGGATGTAAGGTTTATGTGCCCACGGATCTAAGGCTTATGTGCTCACGGATGTAGGGTATATGTGCCCACGGATGTAAGGTTTATGTGCCCACGGATGTAAGGTTTATGTGCCCACGGATGTAAGGTGTATTTGATCGCGGATGTAAGGTGTACGTGCTCACAGATGTAAGTTTTATGTGCCCACGGATGTAAGGTTTATGTGCTCACGGAAGTAAGGCTTATGTGCCCACGGATGTAAGGTTTATGTGCCCTTGGATGTAAAGCTTATGTGCCCACGGATGTAAGGTTTATGTGCCCACGGATGTAAGGCTAATGTGCCCACAGATGTAAGGTTTATGTGCCCACGGATGTAAGGGTCATGTGCCCACGGATGTAACGTTTATGTGCCCACGGATGTAAGGTGTATGTGCCCACGGATGTAAGGTTTATGTGTCCACGGATGTAAAGTTTATGTGCTCACGGATGTAAGGTTTATATGCTCACGGATGTAAGGTTTATGTGCCCACGGATGTAAGGTTTATGTGCCCACGGATGTAAGGTGTATGTGATCACGGATGTAAGGTGTATGTGCCCACGGAAGCAAGTTTTATATGCCCATGGATGTAAGGTTTATGTGCTCACGGATGTGAGGTTTATGTGCCCACGGATGTAAGGTGTATGTGCCCACGGATGTAAGGTTTATGTGCCACGGATGTAAGGCTTATGTGCCCTCGGATGTAAGGCTTATGTGCTCACGGAAGTAAGGTTTATGTGCCCACGGATGTAAGGTTTATGTGCCCATGGATGTAAGGCTTATGTGCCCACGGATGTAAGGTTTATGTGCCCACGGACGTAAGGCTAATGTGCCCACGGATGTAAGGTTTATGTGCCCACGGATGTAAGGTTCATGTGCCCACGGATCTGAGGTTTATGTGCCCACGGATATAAGGTTTATGTGCCTACGGATGTAAGGTTCATGTGCCACGGATGTAAGGTTTATGTGCCCATGGATGTAAGGTGTATGTGATCACAAATGTGAGGTGTATGTGCCCACGGATGTAAGTTTCATGTGCCCACGGATGTAAGGCTTATGTGCTCACGGATGTAAGGCTTATGTGCCCACGGATGTAAGGTTTATGTGCCCACGGATGTAAGGCTTATGTGCCCACGGATGTAAGGCTTATGTGCCCACGGATGTAAGGCTTATGTGCCCACGTATGTAAGGCTTATGTGCCAACGGATGTAAGGCTCTTGTGCCCACGGATGTAACGTTTATGTGCCCTCGGATGTAAAGTGTATGTGCCCACGGATGTAAGGTTTATGTGCCCACGGATGTAAAGTTCATGTGCTCACGGATGTTATGTTTATGTGCCTACGGATGTAAGGTTTATGTGCCCATGGATGTAAGGTGTATGTGCCCACGGATGTAAGGTTTATGTGCCCACGGATGTAAGGTTTATGTGCCCACGGATGTAAGGCTTATGTGCCCACATATGTAAGGTCTTTGTGCCCACGGATGTAAGGTGTATGTGCCCACGGATGTAACGGTGAGGTAAATATGTCGTTTCATACCGCTTGAACGCGTCCCAATTCGTTTATCAGTCGCAGCATATAATTTTAAACCGTTCATCTCATTGAGGAAAAGTTGCTATATTACTTTATTAATTTATTCAAGAGCTTATAAAAGCGAGTAATACATCGACACACATCGTCACTTTAAATATGCCGGCTCTGATCGTCAAGGCATGCTTAAATATGCCGGCCCCTAATCATGAATGCATGTTTAAATATGCCCGCCACTGGTCATCTAGGCATATTGACAGTAGCTCTCTATACCCACATAGACCCACACACGCCTTGACTAAATTAGCGCCAATGCATAAAGCTGTTAAACAGAATCAGGCATGGACAGTAATTTTTTAATAAATATTTTAATCTCTGATCACTGTATTATGCACCATTAACATCTATTGCATATGCATTGTGTACAATTAAATTTATAATGATATTTCTTTGGTCGGACATGCTCCGGGAAGGTTTTGTACTCGCACCCAGACAGGGAAGTAAGATACACCCGGACCCATTTACTCAGTTGTATATGGTGATGAATTTTTGTAAGATTACTTAGTCTGATTTGATGGTCCAGGTTTATCAATATACGTAATTTGAATTTCATATATTTATGTATAAATTTATGCTGCAAAAATAATACCGTAGCGCTTGTGTATGAGTTAAGATTTATCTTATTTGTTATATATTTCGAACGCTGTACACTTCCATTAAATGTTGTGAAATGAGTTCCGGAATGTCATCTGCTTATGATACTTCCGTGGATGAGGCGCATTGCCGTCCAAAGTCCTCATTCCTTACACTTTAATGCAGATCTACTTGTTCCATGCATTAATTAATGCTCGCTTCTGTCTTCATCAATCAGACGACTCTTTCCTTCAGTGTTATTAACGGTTGCTGATCTTTGTCTCATCAGAGCGATGGGCTACCCTGTGCCTGAAGTGGAGTGGTTCAAAGACAACCTGAGCATCATGAAGAATCCCGACTACAAGACCACCTTCGTTGAGGGCGTGTGCTGCCTCACCATCGAGGAGACATTCACAGAGGACACTGCACTCTTCACCTGCAAGGCCTACAACGCATCAGGGAGGGCGGAGACTTCGGCCACCCTCAGAGTCCGAGGTAATACCACCAGTCAACTAGCGTTACATGAACCACAGTAGGGAAAAAACGTTCTTACATGTCTGCAACTTGAACAGAATAGATTCTGGTTAAACTATTATTTCAGCGAAGTAGGAATTTTATTATGGTGTTTGTGACGTAATTCCATTGGATTACAAAGACTGTAACCTAATTCCATTATGTCACGGTCCCTGCATTTATGTTCATTTAGTCATGAAATAATAATTCATGAGTAACTAGCAACTCTGCATTTAAACCACTCATTTTGCTTCGTTACCCGTGATCCTGACTCAACGATCTTTTAATGTTGCTATTATTCGAGTTGACCTTTAGAGGAGCCTCACAATCTTGTTCTCAGCTTGGCTTAGGAGCGCCGCGTCGCAAGGATTCATTTGTTGTGTTTCTTCTTGGGTGTCAGGAGTTTAATATTGTTATCACTTTTTTCTTCAGAAAGCGAGCCCGCGGAGGTGCTGTGCCCCCCGGCCTTCACACGACGGCTGCCACCTGCCACTGTGGCGCTCGAGGGTACCGAACACCAGCTGGAGGCCACCGTGACAGGTCGGTGAATGAACCATTACAGGTTAGCTCGGAGATCATAGCAGGTCTGCACCTTTGCCGTGACAGGTCGGTGCATCAGCCATTACAGGTTAGCTCGGAGATCATAGCAGGTCATCACCTTGGCCGTGACAGGTCGGTACATCAACCATTACAGGTTAGCTCTGAGATCATTGCAGGTCTGCACCATGGCCGTGACAGGTCGTTTATGATTCCGTGACAGGTCGTTACTGGGACCGAAACATGACGGTAATGGGATCATCACGGGTCCGCCCTGAGATCGTCACAGATTGGTACTATACCAGCAAGGAAGCGTTTAACTTTCTTAACAACAAGATTAATTGCTAAACTGCGTATCTGTTGCTGCCTATTATTTTGAGCATTTCAGGCTCTGAAACACATCACCTTGAACCTCATGATTACTTGATTGCTATTGAAAAAATATAAATAAATCATCGGTGTCTTGGTGTTACCTCACTTGTATGAACCAAATAGTTTTCTTTAATTCCAAACAACGCTCGTGTCTGAAACAATTACGTGGGATTTTTTTTCTCAGTTATAAGAGGATAAATTGACTGATCTGAAGTAGATGACTTTGTCATTAAATTGAAGATAGTGTGCGTAAAATTATTGATTGTTTTAGTTCCAGTGTTTCAGTGACCAGAAAAATAAATTTCATAGCTAATACATACTTTTCCATATTTGTTTATTGTTATCGGTCTCTACAAGGGTATCAACTGTAGAGACCAAACCTCAGTCGCTCACTCCGATGAAAGAGATATACGTAATCTCACTCACAATGGAGTAAGAGAAAAGAGTTTGTTTCATAGGGTGTCTGTTGACGGTATTGAAAAACAGCAGGTTACATCATGTGTAATATGGAGTGGTTAACCTCTATTGTATGTGTAAACATGCAGCTGTTTCCCCCTGATTAGGAGGGTGGCTGAGTTGGGCTGACACAGAGAGAAGAGACGCCCAATTTCTCGGCTATTAACATCTAGTGGTTCATGCACCTCTATTGCTAAAGTAATATCCACACTCATACTGACTCAACTACACGCCGCCCCATCTCTCGTTAAGGTTCATTGGTTGAGTTTCCTTCCTCAGTGCAGACCTCACGCATGGTATCCTCAGTTCATATTTTTCATGTTTTTCAACGCTTAAGAACCTTGACACTGTATGGGATTTGAAGATGACGTCGCAGGCCGTGAAAAATCACTCCGTAGACAAGATACAGCTAAAATTAACATGGGACTGAGCGTGACAAAACTGTCTAGTGCATGAGTCAATATCCTTGGGAGTGTAGAGCTGCAGCTCCCTAGAATGTTGTTGGATCTCGAGCGCAACTACTGTGTTCCATCCTAATCTTTCAATCTCAAATTTCAGGCCACCCTCTGCCGGTGGTGTCGTGGCTCAAGAACGACGTGTGCGTGGACGAAGCACCCGACTACGTGATCACGTACAACAATGGCGAGTGTATGCTGCGTTTCGAGGAGGTGTTCATGGAGGATGCCGCCGGCTACCGCTGCCGGGCCAGGAACGACCTCGGCGAGGACGAGACCTGCACCAGGATGGAAGTCACGGGTCAGTTGGTGGCCACTAAAAGGCTTATCTACCAATTTCAGAAAATTAGATCGACGTTGAATAATGAAAGTAGAAGTGTATTTATTTGCATGAACCTCTGGTCTGTGGTGAAGCATATTATGATGTAGATGGCTGGTGACTAATGTATGTATACTTTCTGTACTGAAGTGAACGTTTTCTGTGCCCTTTTCCATTGTTTGAACGTGCTTGTATCATTGATATCGCCAAACGCTTTTTTGAATTTATATTTGTTTATTCAAAATTATATAAAACAAGACCCTAGTCTAAGCCTACTCTCCTTTTCCCAACTCGCCCCCAGCCAAGGCCGTGTCCAGCCTGCCCGTGTTCGTGATTCCTCTCAGCAACCTGATGGCCCGTGCCGGCCAGAAGTTTAAGCTGGAGTGCCAGGTGGCTGGTGAGCCGCTGCCAACCGTCGCCTGGTTCCACAACAACAAGCCGGTCAAGGAGACACCGGACTGCAGGGTCAGCTTGTATTAAACTTAGAGAAAGTGTTCACGCTTGAGCGGGCAGGCATCTCGTTGAAGATTTTTTTATGTCTTTAGCCAGAGGATGTCATTCTGTACATAGTCAGATGATTTGAATTATCTGTGGTGAAAACCTTTTCCCACGAAAGAATTAATTCGAAAGCCTATCTCCACAGAATCAAGTTACTATCAGTGCCTAATTGTTAGAAGACTGCATCAGTAAGCCTAGTCACTCTCATCTACTCTTTGTCACTCTCATCTACTCTTTGCATAACGGCAGGTATTGCTTAATCAATTATACAGATACAGACACATGGCCTAATCCTCTATAAAGGGAGGTGGCCGACGGCAAGCCGCGCCTCTCACTCCTCTCACACACATACCAAAACGTTGCCCTAAAATGCAAACGGATTCGGTCAGGGGCCCACAACTCACACGTTTGATCAGGAGATGAATGAAATAGAAATTATTTCCCATCGATTATATGTCCCAATTGATTTTTTTTAATTGCAGTTATCATACGATAATGGAATAGCAAGTTTGGTAATGTCAGAAGCATTTCCCAAGAACGGCGGCCTGTACACCGCAGTGGCCAAGAACACTGCGGGTGAAGTGCAGTGCTCCGCCACTGTCTCTGTCAAGGTGGGTTAAACTTACACTGTAGCTTAGGATTTGACATATTTGATTTTGTAGAAAATGAACAATTTTTTTCTCTATCCATTGTGAAGATTTTTTATGAGAAAGAAATTGAAGTGTCCAAAGAAGGGTTGTAAAACCCAAGTATATAAATGATTTTGTAAATTTCCCTCCAACACCCTGGGAAGCCCTTCACACTAATAACTGTATTGTCGTGCATCAGACCACTTGAATTGTTATTATATGATTTAACTGTTCATTTCTTGAAATAGTCATCGCTTTGAAACTCACAACGATGCTTACGAGGGATGTTATTGTGTTTCTTTAACAACAACATCGCTTTATTCTTGCAGGGCCGCATCCCCACCGAGACGAGTGATTCCGAGCTGCCTAGCGACGTGGACGTAGAACTGGTGAAGCCGTCGGTGCAGCTAGCACTGAGGGACACGAACATAGAGGAGGGCGGCACCGTCAGGCTAGACTGCGTTATTGTGGGGCAGCCTGAGCCAGAGGTGACTAGACCATAGTAGAGAGACTGGGTTGCAAAATGTCAAAAGAATGCAAGCGGAACTGCTGACGGAGGAGCGACAGTTAGTGGTGAAGGGTTCGAGGTTTTAGATGATTCTGGATAAACTGTGATGAAAGCATCAATGTGGTAAATAAAGAGGCAGTGTAATTAATGCGATAACTCGGATCCAAGACAATGTTGGACTGACCTCCTAAGAAGCTGCTGCTTTCCTTGGATAACCTAATCCCATGTTGACACGATGTGTAGTAGTTATTCTGAAGAGATGCATGGGCTTGTTACTATTCTCAGCAAGACCACTCAAACGCCACTTGGTAAATTTAGCTACAGATGTCAAAGGGGTAGAAATAAATTTAGTTACAGATGTCAAAGGTGTAGAATAAAATTTAGCTGCAGATGTCAATGGTGTAGAATGAAATTTAGCTACAGATGTCAAAGGGGTATAATAATATTTAGGCGCAGATGTCGAATGGGTAGAATAAAATTTGGCTACATGTGTTAAAGGCGTAGAATAGGTGTCAAAGCTTTTGACTTTAATCGACCCTAGAAGTAAACGTTTCTTGTCACATTTTTTGTTGTTGGAAAGCTTAAAGGAAATATTTATATCTTGGGATTCAGTAAAAAGTGTAACTATTTCTTTAGGTTTGATTCATATGAATTCGGGTGAGCTTTAAAAAAATATTTTTGATGTAATACTCGTGTAACTGCTTTTGTTGTTAAATTCGTGTGCCCCATTTCATCCAGGTCATTTGGTATCACGACGACAAGCCCGTGAAGGAGTCGAGCGATTTCAAGTTATTGTTCCACGGCGATCGCTGCTCGCTCGTCATACACGAGGCGTACCCCGAGGACGGCGGTTTCTACAAGGTCGTCGCTCGAAACTCCGCAGGGGAGGCGTCCACGGCCTGCCTCCTGACAGTCCAGGGTGAGTGCGGAGGGTGTGAAGCAGATGGAAGTATTTTAAGATTAATTGAAGGGATTTAATATTGAGGGTCACCCTTAGATAAAGTTATGGTTGAAGAAGAGGCATGGTGGAGGTCATTGTTGCCATGGGTAAGAATATATGTTTTCAATAAATAGGTCGTGTATAAGGTTTCCCTGCAATGATGGTGTTGAAGGTTGACAAAATAAAATAATGCAATCTCGTACTAGACAAAAATAAAAGGCTTGTGTACGAAAGGTCTCAAGATGGAAATCATTGGCTGCCAGCCGAATAACTGCCTGCCGGAAGTATGAGTTGAATTCTTCGATGATGTATTTTACAATTGGACTCATTTTTTTTGTCGAGCGAAATAACAACTTTTAAGCGCTACGAAACGATTTAATAACTAAAGACGTATCAGATGCCTACTACTATGACTGGTCAGACTAATCAGCATCTTTGTGAATTGTATATGATTCACAAAGACGCTGATTGTCTGACCAGACAGAGTAGATTGCGCTGATTACCCTCTACTCTGTCTGGTCAGACCAATCAAAGTTCTGGGCATCTGATAGATTTGTAAGTTTTCATTTCGTTTAGAAGTGCCTAAAAGTGGTTCTTTCGTTTGAGACAAGAACTGACAGACATAATTTCTAATATACCTTATCGACTCATGACGAGAGGGTTTAAACTCGAGCATTCGGCAGAAGAATGAAAGGTCATTGGCACTGGTTAGCTAATGGTTTCCATCTTGCAACCTTTCGTTAACAACCATTCTATTTTTACTTAGTGTGGAATTGCATTTTTTTCTTTTGTCACCCTTAAACACATTTCATTAAGACACCCTAAACTTGTCCCAATGACTAACAATACATTGAAAATACTTCCCTATGACAACGCAAATCCCACCACTTAACTACTTCAACCATACCTGTATTTGAAGGCGACCCTCAAAATACTTACCTATGACAACACAAACCCCACCACTGAACTACTTCAACCATACCTGTGTTTGAAGGCGACCCTCAAAATACTTACCTATGACAACACAAACCCCACCACTGAACTTCTTCAACCGTACCTGTATTTGAAGGCGACCCTCAAAATACTTACCTATGACAACACAAACCCCACCACTGAACTACTTCAACCATACCTGTATTTGAAGGCGACCCTCAAAATACTTACCTATGACAACACAAACCCCACCACTGAACTTCTTCAACCGTACCTGTATTTGAAGGCGACCCTCAAAATACTTACCTATGACAACACAAACCCCACCACTGAACTACTTCAACCATACCTGTATTTGAAGGCGACCCTCAAAATACTTACCTATGACAACACAAACCCCACCAATGAACTACTTCAACCATACCTGTATTTGAAGGCGCCCCTCAAAATACTTATCTATGACAACACAAACCCCACCACTGAACTACTTCAACCATACCTGTATTTGAAGGCGACCCTCAAAATCCTCCAAGTGATCCTAACATTCTTCCATCCCATATGTATAGTTCCGAGCATATGTAATTCAATCTTCCACAAATCTTCTTAGTTCACCCTTGTACAAAGATGGACTGTATTTTCACCGTTTATCATCAGTGTCCACCAATTGCTGTAACATTGTGTTTTCGTAGCTTTCCATTCTATCTAGACCGATATTTTAATTTATGTTTCAAGTGTTGATTTCCCCCCAAAACTATGTTCCCCACAGCTGCGCCAGAGCCTGAGCCCCCCGCCCCCGTGGCACCCGCTATCGCCCCTCGTTTCGGCAAGCTGCTGACGGACTCCCACGTCACGGAGGGTGGCCCAGCATCCCTTCGTACTACAGTTTCAGGCTCTCCGCGTCCCACCGTCGCCTGGTTCAGAGACGGAGAGCCGCTGATGCCTGACGGCGGACTACAGGTGGGACTGAGGGTCGGTGGAGGCCGTCAAATTAAAATTTCACCAAGGATTTAAGATATCAAGTCAGACTGGAATTCACGAACTTGTGATATGCAAGAAATACCAAAATATATAAAATGGATAACAGCGTGATACTTGAACGCTAGCATTTTAGCGTGTAAATTAACTTTCGTTTGATTGAAATTGGCGAATAAATTTGCTCCATGTAACTTTACCAGAATCTAAGTTCACCATCGATGTGCACTCATTAACGACACTTTCCTCGTTATTCCATCTTTAGATTGAAGAGGACGAGGACGGCAACGCGTGTGTTTTGATCCCGGCGGCGCGCTTTGAGCACACCGGCCAGTATGAGGTTGTGGCCTCAAACTGCGCAGGCACCGCCAAGTGCATCGGCTTCCTAAGCATCGAGCAGCGCCTGCCGACTCCCCCACCCCGCGATCCCGCCGCACCACCTGTCTTTACGAGGCTTCTCAACGACGTCTCCCTCGCCGCTGGGGAGATGGTCACTTTCGAAGTGGACGTCACAGGATCCCCCAAACCGGCGGTAAGTGGACGCCCTGAACTCCTAGTCTTGCCCGTTGCCGCTGACACCAGTTTTAGTGATGAAGAGTACGAATTAAAACTCTACGAAGAAAACGAGAAAAGTGTATGCTTCGAGGATAAAGTGAATAGTGCTCATTCCCAAGCCGGTCTGTATATATCGAACATTACTGTTACACAGAACTCGGAAGTGTTGGAGGATTATTCGGAGGCTCAGGAAGTCAATTCCATGGCAGAATTTAGTGTGTCACTGTCGAAAGATTTCTTGTACGAATGGGAGAAGAAGTTCAAAGTCGATATTTCGGACAATAATTTTTACGCAGATTCCATAGATAGATTCTTCCAAAAGAAAAACTCGGACCCGATTGAGAATTTGAAGTATTCTTCTTCCCAGCATTGTAGCTCAGAGAAAGTACCTTCAGATTTCCACTGCAGTGCTATGGAATCTATTAAGGTGATGAATAAGGATGAGTTTTCTAACTACGTAAAAAAGGATTTAGATGAATCGACTCGTAATGGTTCGACGGTGGACTTTAAGAATTATTGTGTTATGAACAAGGACGACTTTCATATTATATCAAAATCCTTATTGAGTAAAACTAATGAAGATCAAATCAATTTTAAAACTGGAGGGGAAAATACACCTATTTCGTCCAGTACTTTCAGAAATACAGGAATTAGTGACTTGGTCGAACCTGTAAAGCTGGTGGACCTTTGGGACATCTTGCAGAAGAAGATGAACCTATCCCTGTCCGCGAGCACCGTACACGATGAAGAGTCGGGATATGTTTCGGGTACGATGTCACATTGCGCGAGTGAGTCGCGCCACCACAGCAGCGACACCTCGTCTTCGCGGAACAGCACGGAGCTCTTAGATGAGGACCTTGAGAGTTACAACAACAAGCTGTCAGACGACCTAACCCGGAAACTAAACTCCTACAGGGATGAAATTTTGGCAGTCACTCAGAACATGACGTTTGTCGTGCCCACCATCAAGGAAATTGAGCACACGTCCAGCAACTCGTACGTCAGTAACTACCTATTTCCGCATTACCCCAGCTCCTACGAGAGCAATGATAGGCCCTTGAGCGTCCTATCCGCGATATCAGAAGAGAGCATCATCTCGGAGTCAGATGTTGAGTCCGCCATCGAAGACCACAGCTTTTTGGATTCTGCTGCTCTTACCACCTCGATGAATTCTTCGGGGGGGGATTCCTGCAACACCGTCCGGCCCATTTTGGACGATGAGAAACTTAGAACCTTGGATTTGCTCAAAATAGAGTCAGCCGAGGAGAGGAGGAGGCTCCGATGGGAGAAATTGAGGTATTATACTAAACAGTTGTTGTCGCCTTCTATAAAACTCGCATTAGAATCGACGCCGTTTACATCACATTCATCAACTAGGACTTCGAGTCTATCTTTTTCTGAAAATAAGTTGCCATTTTCTCCGATCAAAATTCAGAAAATCAGCCTCAGCTCATTCAACTTGGAATATCCTTCAGATGTTACCCACCGACGAAATGGAATACTAAAGGAAAAGTCCTACAGCAAGTTAGAAAATATGTATTGTGATGTTTCTGCGGATGAAGTTAGTGACAATTCTCATCATTCATCCATAGAGGCCACCATATCTGACGGCGCCTTTATATT
Source organism: Gammarus roeselii (assembly GCA_016164225.1). NCBI lineage: Eukaryota > Metazoa > Arthropoda > Malacostraca > Amphipoda > Gammaridae > Gammarus > Gammarus roeselii. Next base: position 12,608 of record SDVV010005991.1, read on the forward strand.
TTGTGTGAAGACATTTGAGAGCATGTCGATGAGTCAGTTGACCGGGATCGTCCAAAACAAGCTGCTGAAGCTTCTTAATTTGTCCCGCCACCTTCTGCAGCGTCTCAGCGTGCGTTTCGTTCACGCTGACCCTCTAGAGAGCAGCGAGAGAAACGGCTCCGGCTTCCTTAAGTCTCTGCAGCAGGCGTGTGTGGAGAACGCCCGCCACATGGTATTTGAGGCATGCCTTCTGGAGACACCAAGCGAAGCAGCTGTGTGGACCGGGCAGTGCCGAGCCGACCAGCCCCCTGTTCTGCTGCAGGCGGGTTTCTTCATGGTCTACGTGTTACTTCATCACTGGGATTAGACCCGAATTGTAACTGGATAACTCTGACCTTCTAACGGCTCTTACGATTGTTCCTAAATGATAACGTGAAATCTTCTGAGCTGTGGCCCTGGGACCATCGGATCTGCTCTCCAACAATGCTCAAACGCACTTTTAAACGATAGGTAATAACGAAGTAAACTTACAAAATCCTTGTGTATTTTACACAGTTCTGATTTGCAATTAATGACTTCACCCTATGACTTGTATTTGTGTTTTGGCTCGAGATTTACTGCAGCAAAATCTTAAATATTCTCTGGTTTTCTTTTTTGCAGGTTGTTTTCATGCATTTTATTGACCTGTAGTCGAGGCTCAGTGACCTGTTGTCAAGGCTCAGTGACCCGTAGTCGAGGCTCAGTGACCTGAAGTCGAGGCTCAGTGACCTGTAGTCGAGGCTCAGTGACCTGTAGTCGAGGCTCAGATGCATCTATAATTTGACCCGGTGAAATGTGACGCCAATAATTGAGCGAAAGTCTCTGCTTCCAATCTTTGTTCCCTATGCACCTGATGTATGGATTGGTGGTGTATAGTTTAGCACGTTATTAAAATCTTTCGTGTTTCTCTATATACAACGGACCACCCTACCACTTTCACGTTGAGGCTCTGGTGGAAATGAGGCCCAAATCAATCAATCCTACCACTCATAAATTCAACCTCTGTTAAGTCAACTGTTGGACAATTAAACCGCTGGACAGGACTTTCCAATTGCCATGAAATTTAACCATCAACTGTATTATCCAATGTTCAAAGTTCGATTCTTCTTGTAGCGGTCACCACGCTGCTTGAGAAAATCACAAACAATGTTGGGCAATGCGTGGAAATCTGTTCAAAGAATATCATCCCTCTTAGCATTCACAGAGTAGTCTCGGCTTGTGCCCTGTCCTCAAGTGTGAGACACACGTTCATGGCCCAACAGGTCTTTGACAGTATGGACAATGAATATCATCCCTCTTAGCACTCACAGCGTAGTCTATGCTTGTGCCCTGTCCTCATGTGTGAGACACACGTTCATGGCCCAACAGGTCTTTGACAGTATGGACAATGAATATCATCCCTCTTAGCATTCACAGCGTAGTCTATGCTTGTGCCCTGTCCTCAGGTGTGAGACACACGTTCATGGCCCAACAGGTCTTTGACAGTATGGACAATGAATATCATCCCTCTTAGCACTCACAGCGTAGTCTATGCTTGTGCTCTGTCCTCAGGTGTGAGACACACGTTCATGGCCCAACAGGTCTTTGACAGTATGGACAATGAATATCATCCCTCTTAGCACTTACAGCGTAGTCTATGCTTGTGCTCTGTCCTCAGGTGTGAGACACACGTTCATGGCCCAACAGGTCTTTGACAGTATGGACAATGAATATCATCCCTCTTAGCACTCACAGCGTAGTCTATGCTTGTGCTCTGTCCTCAGGTGTGAGACACACGTTCATGGCCCAACAGGTCTTTGACAGTATGGACAATGATATTGATGCAGATACCCAGTTGGTGACAGATCATCACTTCGACGGTTTTTCAGTACTGTACCTTGCCACTTCATTTTTTCGTTCCTTTAACGTGTTTTCATTTAATTTTTAAGAAGGTTGATGTAAAATATTAGGATCGCATTGCATTTGAGAACGTTGCCTCTATCAACAAATGTCCTGTTTTCATTTCCCTCATGATTGTCATCTTGAAGGCCGACGTGCCGTTTGTGAACGTTTCATATAATTGTTTGTGTTTGCCTTCATTTGCAGCCACGCTATACTACAAAGATGTATAGTTGTATCCAATGAGTGATGTTCATCATCGATTCTATGAACTCAATAAACAGGATCAGGGGATTACATTATTCATATTTTGCTTTCTTGACGCAAAAAAGAGATACCGCTGCTCACACCTTCAGCGGTTGCACCTCAAAGAGTAATTGTTGTTAAGTTTTCATTTGCTGTGTGAAACTGTACTTAGTCTTCTAGCATATCTTTTATTGGCCAGACAATATTCTTATTTGTCAGTCTTCCATGAGCTTATTGCCATCACCATATGCATATTTTTTAGGTCGACGGCTTTAATGTAGCTATGACGCTAGGCTTTCATACGATGTCGCTATCTTAACATAGGGGTGTGTTGTGTCACTTTATATAAGGATATCATATGAATAAATATTTCCTTCGCTGTCTTATGGAAGCTTTTTCTATCACTGCACTGGTTTCTATTTTGTTCAGTTTGGGGACACCTTGTGATTTACTTGTTCACCAATAGCATGGCTGAAGCCTAACCTATCCATCAGGCACTGCTTGACAGCTTGCCATGGCTCATTTAAACCAGGAAATGTGATATGCTGGGGTTTCAAGGGCGATGCTGTAACCATTCACGTTTCTCTTCATTATTCTTCCTTTTGACTCATCTTATGTTGGATTGGTTATGACCGAGCATTCTGTCGTGAAAACTGTTAGGACTGGATGTGGCTACTATGATCGTGGTTCATAAATCCGCCATGTAGCCTTCGCTTACTCACTCTCGGGAAAAAAACTTATTGAAAATTAATCCCTGAAATTTTCAATTTTAGAGGGGCAAGATTCCGCAATAAATCGTCACAAATTCCATCGTAAACAAATCTTGTAGATTCAAAGTATTTTTTCTTATGAAAATTTGGCCCTTTGCTAATCAGTCTGAGCGAGTCTGAACACGTCACGTGTCACCGGCTCCCCTCTACTTCCTGCTCAATGTTTCTTCATGCGCTTAGACTGGTCCGCGAATAGTGTGAGCTTCGCCCTCTTGGCAGGCCCCAAGCAAGCATTAGCGGGCTTCTGCGTGGGGACCCGTGGTGGAACTGATGCGGGGAGAGGGGGGGGGGATTTACAATTCTTGCTGACGCCTGAAGGGTTCAAGTCGCTGATGAAGTATTGCCAGCAAAGTTGGCAATGCTGTGTGAGGGCAGCCACCACGGCTCCTAGGGACACAATCGTTGTTACTAGACCAGGAAATGGATCGATTAACACTTTCTTCTTGAATGCCTTATTTGGCAATAATCCCGATGCTTTGAAGGTTATACATTACCAAACCATCTGTTGAATAGTAGTTCAATTTATGACACCTCGTTTCCGTCAACTCTCAGAACGTCGAGTGAAACTAGAGAAATAAATCTTCGAATAATTGTCATGTTGGAATGCAACAATGACTCACAGAGCGCGGGTAATAATTGAATGGCTGAAAAGCAGAGATGCATAACTGCGTTCGGTTCTCGTAGAAATAACATCGATCAGCTGATGTTGTTAGGCTAATTTGTTTCTCAGCCTTCCAATTACTGTCCGGGAAAAGTGCTCTGGTTTTGTATAGACTACGTGACAGAGAATATAATAAAAGTATCAGCTGTTTAAGCGAAGTTACTGGCATTGACGGCCAATTGTTGGTGACAGCGCAGTTCGGTGACAGCGTCGACCGCTTGATGACACTCGAGTTACTCAGACTTGCTTCAAGGTTGTTCCTATCACCATTATAAGATGGTGTTTATTATGCTGTACTATCACCATTATAAGATGGTGGTAATCATGCTGTACTATCACCATTATAAGATGGTGGTAATCATGCTGTACTATCCCCATTATAAGATGGTGGTAATCATGATGTACTATCCCCATTATAAGATGGTGGTAATCATGCTGTACTATCGCCATTATAAGGTGGTGGTAATCATGCTGTACTATCATCATTATAAGGTGGTGGTAATCATGCTGTACTATCACCATTATAAGATGGTGATAATCATGCTGTACTATCCCCATTATAAGATGGTGATAATCATGCTGTACTATCACCATTATAAGATGGCGGTAATCATGCTGTACTATCACCATTATAAGATGGCGGTATTCATGTTGTACTATCACCATTATAAGGTGGTGGTAATCATGCTGTAATATCACCCTTATAAGATGGTGATAATCATGCTGTACTATCACCATTATAAGGTGGTGGTAATCATGTTGTACTATCACCATTGTAAGATGGTGGTAATCATGCTGTACTATCACCATTATAAGATGGTGGTAATCATGTTGTACTATCACCATTATAAGATGGTGGTAATTATGCTGTACTATCACCATTATGAGATGGTGGTCATCATGCTGTACTATCACCATCATAAGATGGTGGTAATACTATCACCATTATAAGATAGTTGTAAAACTATCGTAAGAGATGGTGGTAATCATGCTGTACTATCACCATTATAAGATGTTGGTAATCATGCTGTACTATCACCATTATAAGATGGTGGTAATCGTGCTGTACTATCACCATTATAAGATGGTGGTAATCATGCTGTACCATCATCATTATAAGATGGTGATAATCTTGCTGTACTCTCACCATAATAAGATGGTGGTAGTACTATCACCATTATAAGATGGTGGTAATACTATCACTATTATAAGATGGTGGTTATACTATCACCATTATAAGATGGTGGTAAAACTATCATCATTATAAGATGGTGGTGATCATACTGTACTATCACCATTATAAAATGGGGTAATACTATCACCATTATAAGATGGTGGTAATACTATCACCATTATAAGATGGTGGTAATCATGCTGTACTATCACCATTATAAGATGGTGGTCATCATGCTGTATTATCACCATTATAAGATGGTGGTAATCATGCTGTACCATCATCATTATAAGATGGTGGTAATCATGCTGAACTCTCAACATTATAAGATGGTGGTAATACTATCACCATTATAAGATGGTGGTTATACTATCGCCATTATAAGATGGTGGTAAAACTATCATCATTACTAGATGGTGGTAATCATGCTGTACTGTCACCATTATAAGATGGTTGTAATGGTATCACCATTATAAAATGGTGGTAATCATGCTGTACTATCACCATTATGAGATGGTGGTTCTCTTGCTATACTATCACCATTATAAGATGGTGGTAATCATGCTGTACTATCACCATTATAAGATGGTGGTAATCATGCTGTACTCTCACCATTATAAGATGGTGGTAATCATGTTGTTCTATCACCCTTATAAGATGGTGGTAATCATGCTGTACTATCACCATTAAAAGATGGTGGTAATCATGCTGTACTCTCACTATTATAAGATGCTGTACTATCACCATTATAAGATGGTGGTAATCATGCTGTACTATCACCATTATAAGATGATGGTAATCATGCTGTACTCGCACCATTATTAGATGGTGGTAATACTATCACCATTATAAGATGGTGGTAATCATGTTGTACTATTACCATTATTAGATGGTGGTAATACTATCACCATTATAAGATGGTGGTTATCATGCTGGACTATCACCATTATAAGATGGTGGTAATCATGCTGTACTTTCACCATTATAAGATGCTGTACTATCACCATTATAAGATGGTGGTAATCATGCTGTACTATCACCATTATAAGATGGTGGTAATCATGCTGTACTATCACCATTATAAGATGGTGGTAATCATGCTGTACTATCGCCATTGCAGTCACTAATTCCATACTGTCACGGTGCAGTGATGCGAGGCTAGCTAGGGCCACTCCTCGCAGCCACTAGTTCCATACTGTCACGCTGCAGTGATGCGAGGCTAGCTAGGGCCACTCCTCGCAGCCACTAGTTCCATACTGTCACGGTGCAGTGATGCGAGGCTAGCTAGGGCCACTCCTCGCAGCCTCTAGTTCCATACTGTCACGCTGCAGTGATGCGAGGCTAGCTAGGGCCACTCCTCGCAGCCTCTAGTTCCATACTGTCACGGTGCAGTGATGCGAGGCTAGCTAGGGCCACTCCTCGCA
>SDVV010005992.1:0-18777 GCA_016164225.1 Gammarus roeselii
TTTATATCGTAGGGAGCTATGGCATTCTAATTAGAAATGACAATGGTGAGAACCAATTGAGTGCAAATGGAGAGGGAGACGGTGGTAGGAAATAACTTGTCCATGAAGTAACATGTCCATAAATAGCTACACAAAAGTGGTGTGGAGGCTGAGGATGTAGCTACATGTGTTAGGAGGGGAGGGAGGAGGATAATGTCTGATCATTTGGATGTGGAAGGAAAATTGTGAGTTGCATGTGCTCAACTCTCGATTAAGCAGGGAAGGAAGATTGAGAGCCAAGCACATCCAACAAATTGGATGTGACAAGCAGTGCTGAAAAATTCCATCAAGCATTTATGGAAGAATGTGAAATTGTGTGAAGGCAAGGCCAGGAAAATGTTGAGGAAAAATTTGAGAAGTTCAGAAACAAGGTCTCTCATCTTGGTGGCCTCAAGACTGCTCAACAAGCCAGCACAGCCAGGGTGCAGAGCAAGACAGGAGGCACAAATGCCAGAGCACGCCAGAACCCCAAAAGCACTGCAAAACAATGGCGCTGAAAGATCCAGAAATTTGTGCTTCAGGCAACTTATCACACAGCTATCTGGTTGGTCACAAAATACCAAAAAAAAGTACATATGTACATACACATGCACACATATGTACATACATGCATTAAAAATACATATACACACATAAAAATGTGAATACATACTTTACTACGCATAAATTAGGCCTCATCAGGCTTGCCAAAATCTACAAAATCATCATACAGCAGATCAGAAAAGGCCTGGTCATAGCAAATTATATTTGTCAACTGCCCTATGTCAGCAGGCAAACCCTTCAACACAGTAACACATCTCACACTGAAGGACTTACTGCAGGCATCAGAAGAGCAAGGTGGAAACATTACCTTCAGCAGATGACCCTTAGTACCAACTCTTGAAGCCAAAGAAAACATTCAGCAAATTCTCTGATTTGCCATGCAAAATTTTCCAATATTTTATCAGGTCGGCCCTCAGAAGGCAACCCTTGGCAGAAAACAAATCCAAGCTCCTCAATCAATTGCCATAGTCCACATCAGCAAGCCCATCAATGTTTCTAGTCCAGCTCCTCTGGATAGAGTCAAGCAGTCTGCAGTTCCCACAATATCCAGTGTTCCAGACACAAGATGCATACTCAATAAGTGGGCGAATATGTGCAACACACAAGGGTACCATAAACTCTGGGAACCTACAGACAGTTGATCTCAACAGGCAGTTGAGATGTGTGTGGTGTTTGCTGTGCGGGCGGGTGTAGGAGGATGGTGAAGCAGAAAGGTGAACCAAGTCGTGGGAGAGCAAAGGGGACACTGATGCTAGCTAGGTGGGGTAGGCAGTGCTGTGCAAGAATTTTAAAGAGAACAAGATGTTCAGGGAAGAGGTAAAGAGGGTGAAGAAGGAGAGGCAGGGATATAGAAAATGAAGAGGGTTGGAGAACAATAGTTGAAGAGGCTGCTTGATTTGTAGTTTGTGCTTGGCGTGATTCCACTTCAATGGTGCAGTGCTTGCATTACTTGCTGTATAAGGGCAGAGAAGATGAAAAAAAAAATGCAACAACTCAAGTGGAATTAGATTGTGTGTGCTGGGTAAGTGGTTCAGGAAAGCGCTAATCAAGAGAAACAGTGACCATGGATACTTTGATTGGCAAGCAACAGTGTGGCTTTAGAAGTGGTATGTGTGCTGATCATATTTTGCAGCAACAAATAAGAAAAAACTAAATATGAACAGAATATGCTCTGGGCCTTCACAGATTTAGAAAAAGCTTACAATAGGGTCAGCAGGGAGGCATTGTAGAGGGTGCTGCATTTGTATATAGGCAGCAATATATTCAGAGTGGTCCAGAATTTCAATACTGTCAGCAAAGCATGTGTCAGAGTAGGAAGTAAGGCAAGTGCTTGGTTCCCAGTGTAGATGGTATCAAGGCAAAGCTGTTTTTTGTCACCCAGGATATTCAACCTCTACATGGATGGATTATTCAGAGAAGTGAACAAGAGTAATGGGTTGAGGTTTTGAGAATTTAGACATAATTGGGCAAAGTAACCTGTTGAGTTGACTGCTGTGTGTGGATGATCTAAAACTAGAGGTTGATTTGGAAGAGAAGTTGTGCAGGATAGTGTCAAGAGTTTTGTAGAAAATGTGAGAGGAGGTAGCTGCAAGTTAATCTGAGCAGAAGTGATCTAACAAGATGTTCAAGGAATAATGATGTGGACGGAATCACTGTCCAATTAAATGGAGAAAGATCAGTGTTTCAGGTAGCTACTTAGGCTCTTATGTGGAAATCTTGAGTAAAAGGATGTAAATTGTTTGGTGCACTGATGAGTGTAATGAGCTGTAACACATGGGTGTGGAAGCATGGAGAGGGTTGAATGTGGAGTAGTTTCCTTAGTTGCTCTATGGGTCCAAGACATGTGGGGTGAGACTTGAATGTGTAATCAAGGAGAAGGTTGAATGTGTTTGAGCTGAAATGTTTGAGAAGCATGGCTAGAGTAAAGCCGAGGGATAGGACCAATAATAGCATCGTTTGAATTAGAATGAAAATGTCAAGGAAGTTGAAGGAAGGAGTTCATTCACATGTACTGAGGTGGTTGTGTGAGCATGGCTCCCTTGGGTGTTCCCAGCCTGGACTAGAAATGGGATAGAGCACGCTGGAGGTCTGGGGATGTTAAGGCATACATCTAATGGCCAACCTATGGCCTCTTGTTTGCAGGTTCATCTTCAGCATCTAGGGAGTGTAAACCCACTTCTGGGCAGCCTGATTGGGTGTTCAGGAACTGTCTCAAGTAAGTGACAAGGGTGAGAGCATGCAGTTGTAATCCTCCACTTCCAAGGCCCTGGGGTGGGTGTTGCTCAAGTGTGTGATGTGGCCTGGAAGTGGGGACCTGGGTTCCAACACCACTCTGTGCTTGTCAAACCCAGAGGACTCAGGGTCTGGATGGCTGAGTCCTCTGGGTTTGACAAGGAGGACTCAGGGTCTGGAAGCTTGAGATGCCTGGTTTTAGTCTATAGCCCAGATGAGCCTAGTCCCAGTGGTCAAAGGCTGGGTAAGTATGCGCAAAATTGGTGTTGGTTTGGGGGCTTTAGAAATTTGCCTCTTGAACAGCTTGGGTGGGCATTTGCAGTCACTTACAGTCAAGACATATGGTGAGGATGGATAATGTGAGATTGATTGAAAATATTAGGCAAGGAGAGGTGACCAGGAATAGGCCTAGAAGAAGACCAAAGTTTGGGTGATGGATGGCAAGAAGTAGGCTTTGAAAGACAAGAGACAACTGTGTGGGGCTTGTCAGAATGTGGGAAATGAATGAGCATGAGTTGAGAATGTTTGTGAATGGATGAGTTTTGATGAATCCCTGATGCACTTTCCACCTGGGATGTCTCATTACAAAACAAGATGGAGGTGGGTAGGGGACTACTCTGCAACTATGATGCAAAATGGGTGAATATGTGAAAGCTGTTGGACTCTGCTGCTGACACTGATCTTGGACAACACTCCTAACTCAAAGAATCTGCCCAAATTGTGTGTTGCAATGTACTGGCCAAACCCTTCAGCAATGAAGGGTCACATTTTGGTGTGTGTGTGTGTGTGTATGTATGAAAGGAGTGCAAGGTACTTTTTCAGAAGGTCACATTCTGTCCAGGTAATTTGGCTTAGCATCAGTATCATACAATATAACTAAATGCAAACAGCCATAGCTAATATTATCTAGTCTATTTTGTGCCAATGACTAGACTAATGATTGAAAATTTAGGAGCAGTTAATCTTTTGTATTTGAAGAGAAAGTTTTGATGCACAATCAGAAACACTGGCTTACCATGAACAAACATTTAATAGAAAGTTAGCTATAAGTAAGCTGAGATGATCTCTTAGCTTGAGAATAGCAGTCAAAACAATTATACATTTATAACAAAAGTAAATCATGTTTGGCTAGCATGTGATATGAAGTAGGCAAAGAACAGCACATTAAATAAACTTTTACCTGATCAGCTGGTGCTCAAGTTGGGCCATTGAGCCCCTAAGGTAGTAGCTTCTGGGTCCAGTAAAGTTTCCAGTATCCAGTACATCAATTCCATGGTGAGATAGCTTTTCAAGAGTTAGAGCATTCTTGAGTTCTTTCTTCACTCCAAATTCCTGGGTTACAACAGGTTTCAATAGATCTTTACACTGTGAATGTGTTGTATTTGGTAACTGAAGCAGCTCTTTCTGCAATTCTTCAATTAGTTTATCCAAATTATCTGCATTCCTTGAATTTATTTTCTTCCAAAGCCTTTGAATGTTACCAATATCAGCATGAGTTTTCTTTCGTCTGTGAGCATTTTTTTCTAGAGAGGCAATGTAAGTTGTATCATTTAGCTTGTTGTGTTCTGAAATAAAGTTAGAATTTGCATTCTTGATTTCTTTCTCATTTTCTGAAAAGTTATTGCTAAAAATAGTTGAAATTGGTCTAGTTACATTATGAAATCTTCCAACATAGGGGACGACAATTTGAGGTATGATATATGATCTGACTGACACTAAAGACTTAAATTTACTTGAAAACATTGCTTTTCTGATTTGCCAGCTCTGCAAAAAAAAATGCAAACATTAAGAACTGTTATTTAGCTAGATAAAACATTAGGACATTATTTCAATTTTGTAGGATGAATATTTCATTTGAGTCTGGCAGAACACTGTTACTGGGGTTTGTTCTGTCATCCAAAGCTCTCTGTTTATTATGGTGACATGACCTTTTACTTGGTTACTTGTTTCATAGCTTAGTATTATTGATGTAGCTATACATGTATAAAGTTTAATCAAGTTGATTATTATTTTATTTTTTTCAGTGATTTCTACATTTAAATGCTCTTTATTGATGCACCTAATGCTTGGGACTCACCTTGCTAACTCCCGACCACTTGCATCATTATATATCTTATATTGCTACTGCCCTGGGCGAGTGTTATTTTGTGTAAGCTGTATCTTAGGCGTAGGTATAAATGCTACAGTATACCTATAGGTTAAAGGTTTTCCTATTTGTCTGTTTTGATCAGTTATCAATTCAGGTAAATCATTTTGGTTTGTTTTTTTGCTTTGATGCTTGCTTTGCTTCATTTATGCTTATCATCTTCATTTATTTATTTTCATTTGCTTTAATTTAATTTGTATTGCGTTATATTCATATGCATTGTCCTTTCACTTATTTTTTGTTGGTTTCCCTTGGAGGCTTGGTTCAATGCCATTCCTGCATCATGCCTTCTGCATGCATGATATGCTCCTGCATGTCAAATTAAGTTTTTATTTCCCTTCTGAATTTAATCATTCATCAGTACTTTTCAGGATTAACTAGCTACCAATTGGTCATCTGGACAAGTTCTTACATATGATTTTCATCCAAATTGCTTCCTAATCACTTACTCATGCTCCATTAGGTTGATATTTTTCATTCCTAACTTTAATGATGTTAGGTTAGTCTAATAATTAGGTCAGTTGCATTTTTTTGTCCCCTTTCATCTGAATCCTTATCTGCCTCTAGTTACCACTACTAATAGAGACCTCTTGCTGACCAAATTGAAAAGTAGCTACCTAACTTCTGGCTCACTTCATGTAAAGGTTGGTTTAAACATAGACCAGACTCTTCCATCTCCTTTGAAATAGATAACTGCGCCTTTTACACCTGTACCGTATATCGATTGCAAGAGGACACATGTTGTCCCACCCATGTGCCCATGGGAACAACACAAGGTATTGACAAATTTGAGGTTGATATATCTGTGACACTAAAATCCAGTGGATATTTTACTTTCAAATTCAATGAAGTCCTGAATCATACTTTATAAACCCATTTGAAATGTAGGGGATTAGGATAACTTCTTCTTTTCCTTACAAAAAGTAGTCAGTGTTGTATAAATTTGATAGGCTAATAGCAATTTGAGTCTCAGGTCCAACTGAAAAAAACATGACTTTGCTGACAATGGCACTTTATTCATTGCCTTGCTTGAGTAGGAGAGTAATTGCCTGTAGACCAAGTACCCACAGTATTACAGCTATTTTGGCAGAAGTTCAACATCAAATGACATGCTCATCTCTACATCCCTACCAATATCTTGTTTTTCAAATTTTGCTCATTTAATTTTCTTCATCTTTTTTTATTATACCATATTGTTTTTCCTATTAAGGTGGTAAAAAACCTTCAGCCATAGCCAGATCTGTCTCAAGCATTCACAAACATAGACAAAAATTATCCAAGAGATGTCTTAAGAATTTGTGAATGAAGATGGAAACAATTACACAATCATTGCCTAGAATTTTTGGAAATCCCAAATGGAACACTAATTCATCTTCAGAGATATCCCAAACAATACCCATCTTTAGTTTAGCAGACACCAAGGTTGCCAAGATTACCTCAAAATAGCAGTAACTTTTTCCAAATTGACCTTCCAAATTTGATCAAAATATAACAAGAGATGATTCAATTACTCTTGATATTAGTCACAAAAATTTAGCTAGCTATAGACTATAAGAATAAGTTGAAATTGGTTGTAGAATTTTTTCACATAGATTTATATATATATTATAGTTGTTTGGACTAAATTTCAGCATAAAAAGGGCTTTCTCAGGTCTAGCCAAGCTGTCAAAAGAGCATCAGTCACTGCCAATATTGGCTTGATGTACAATAGAAATAATCAAGAAAAATAGCCAAGGCACTGCCAGATTTGCTAATGTAGATATGGAAGGAATGCTAATTTGCCCACAACATGAGGAACATTTTAATTTATTTTGATTTTTTTTTCATTGGGAGTTGACCTATCCATGTCAGCAAAGGTTAGATTTGATGACCTTTGTCTGCAAATCCAATGTCCCATGAACATAATCAGGCTAACTCCTAAATATCTATAATTAGCTACAGTTTCATTTTCTGGTCATATACCTTCAAATGACTTACAATTAAGAAAACTAGAATACTTCATTTTTTTTCCTGGGGTGACTCCGGCAGTTCTGTATCTATATATGGTTACAAAAACATATAATTATTTCAAAACCCCTTCTTGGGCAACAAACTTCAACATACTTGTGGTATCTTCACCAAATGAAAGAAACAAGCATTTGTTAGTATGTAGTAGCTGCTCAAAAAAATTTGAATGCGCAGTGATTTTTTTCAATTGCCCTGTGAATGGGTGTTTCACAGGTCTCTCAAATGTTAAGTTTAAAAAAAAAAGTTTGGCATACTTATTGTTGAATCTCTAATCACAGCAACTAAGTATGCCAAAAGTTATTAGAGATTAGTGAAACATCCCTTCACTGGGTAATTTTAAAAAAATCACAGCGCATTCAAATTTTTGTGAGCAGCCAGTACATATTAACAAATATATACTTGCTTTTTTCAAGTGCAGTTGTCAAATTTTGATGTTACAGAGGTTCTGGGGTACTTCCTAATTTCTGGAATAGCAAAATGACTGTTCCACTACAAAAACTTTAATGTATCAAAATCTACCAGCCTCAACCTGACCCAACTTAGGGGCATGAGCTGCTAAAACACGTGGCAATTGCATGACCTTTGACTGGTTGGTACGTGTTTTTACCCATGGGGGGCAGATGTATGTCAAGTTTGGTAAGGCTACTTCATGAAAGTTTGTTAAGGTTACTTATTACGTTTAATGTTTGGTTTGCATTTCATTAACAAAAAATCGCAGGTTGTGAGGCCACACTGGGTTGTCACTTACTTACTTATTGTACTTATCTATGGAGATTGGCTTTAAGCCGCCCCTTTGTATCGGCATATCTCCGGGTTAGGGTAGTGTGAAGGAGGACAAAGTGGAAGAGGTGATTTGTTGAGAGTAGCATAGGGCAGGAAAGGGAAGGAGAAACTGAGGGGTTATGGTCCTAGCCTGCTGCCCAAGTCTCTGTTCCATGCACTCTCATTCATGCTCTCCACTCATGCAATTCTCTCACCTCCCCAGTCAGGTTCTCATACTTTGTGGGGTGAGACACCTTAAGGTGCCTCTGCAGGGATTGCTGGTTGGACCTCCAGCAGCCTATTCCTCACCCTTTTGGTCCATGCCTTCTCCAAGAACACTTTTGTTGCCTCTGTCACACAAATTTCTTCTTATTCCCCAGTCCAAGGAGAAAACAGATTCCGTGGTCTTCCTCTTGCATAAGTTCATTCCACTCATTTGGGTCAATAGCTGCATACACCACATTCATCATCTCAGCTCTCTACTCTGCATAATTTAGGCATACGTGTACCAAGTGTTCTACTGTTTCATCTACTTCTAACTCACATTGCATGCATACCCTAGTGCCATTTTCTGCCCACCTGTGCGTTTGTGCCTTTACCTCCAGAGATTGGGTCTGGGCTTTGAACAACAGCTGGCCCCCTCTGCTACCATCATACCATTTTCCATTCCTTGGTTTTGGCTTCTTTTTATACCACTTGAGCGTTGATTTTCCATTCATTCCAGAATGTCATTTTTCCAGCCCTATCTGTTTCACTCTGGTGTCAATCTTTTTCTCCCATTTCTCCACAATCCATTTGGGCCTTCATCACATTCATTCACCATTTTCCAGACATCCCCACGCGCTTCTACATCTTGGGGTCTTATACTTATACATTGGTACCCCCACTTTCTGGCTCTCCACTTACAGTTCTTTTCCCACTTGATCTGCCTACTGTTCCACTTGTGCACCTTCTTTGGCCATCTTGCCTCACACATCCTATCGAGTCTTGCTTTATATGCCAGTTCTGATTCCGATAACTTGTTCCCCAAACAGGCCCAACCCCATCTCACCTCTGATTGCTTCCATGCAAACCCATCTGTTTGCTCCAAGAGCCATTCGTCCGACCTTATTTTGAGTCACATCCAGTTTTGCCAGCTCAGTCTCTGTCCATCCCATGATATCCATTCCATACATAATACTAGGTACAGCCATGCTCTTCCATAACCCTCTCAAGCATTCATACCGGTTTGCTCTGAAGCGTGCCACACTACCAAGTCTACCCCAACACTGTTGTGCCCTGAACATTCTTTCTCTCTTTGCCTTCTTGCACCCATTTTCAGTCATCCAGCACCCAAAGTACTTGCCTTTTGTTGTGCACCGAATAATATGTATATGCCATTTGAGCTCATCTCTCTCTTCTTCATTTACTACAATAACTTGGCTCTTTTCACCACTGAAACGAACCTAAAAGTCGCTTCCATATCCACTCACCACATCCAGCATTCTTTGTAGCCTGTCTTTACTCTCACTCACACTGACAATATCATCTGCATACAGCAGACAGTTTAGTCGTTCATTTCCAACACATATACCTAGGCCAGCCCTCTTGATTTACACTGCCAATTTTTCTGTATATAATCCAAACAGTATCAGCAATAAGATGCATCCCTGTCTCACTCCTCTTATGCTTCTTACCCATCCTGTCTCTAGCTCTCCAAGTTTGTATACTAATTGTGTGTTTGCATACATGCTCCTAATGATATTGACTTTTTTTCACTCATCCTTATCCTAAACAGTATGTCACACAGGATGATCCTATTTACTCTATCGTAAGCTTTCTCAATATCCAGGAAGGCCATGTATCCTTTCTTCCCATCCTTTATTTGTTCAATCATTTCAATGACCACAAACATGTTGTCCTCTCCTCTCCTGTCTTTCAGAAAACCATTTTGCTATCCCAGAACACCATGCACTTCTATAATTTCTTTCATTTTCTGATTTAGGATACCACAGAATATATTACCCACAGTGTCTGCTAGAGCAATAGGTTGGTAATTTTTCAGCTCTTTCCTAATCTTGTGTCCTCCCTTGAGTAAAAGAATCACTATGCATTCGTTCCACTTTTTTGGCACTTTCTCTTTGTTCCATTTTATCTGGAATAGGTCATGCAGCTTCTGAATCAGACTTCTACCTCCATTCTTACGCAGTTTATTAGGGATTTCATCTGGTCCAACAGCCTTCCTATCTTTCAGGTTTTTAAGAAACCTTTCAATCTCTCCATGACTCATCTATTCAATCATTTCTCCTATATTTTTCCTTTCAATTAACATGTGAAGTGTCTCATGCCTTCTATTTGCCTCATCATTCATGCCACCAATGTCCTCCCAGAACTCAGTAATAGCATTTCTCATTCCATTTTTGTCTTTCACACTGACTCCATGCACCACCAACTCATCAATCTCAGTCATTTGGTCAGATCTATCTCCTCTCAGAAATCTGAAAAAGTCTCTTCTACCATCTTCTCCTTTGTTTTGCCAATTTTCAACATTTTCTTTTTCTTCTTTTGCTCTAGCCTCACTCATCATGCCTTTCACCACATTTCTCTGCTTCATCTTTATGTAATGCCTCCATGCCATATCAGCCTCTGCCACTGTTGCTTCTCCTCTCTCAACCAGTTTCTTTACACTCTTCTGCACCCTGTTTCTTCTCTTTCTTTCTAGCCTTCCTCTCTTCAATTCCATATCATCCCATGCATTTAAAGGCCCTGTCTGGAGACAGGGTTTGGCATACCCAATTGTCTAAGCTCCTACTCTTTTCAGGGTAGTGACTAAGGCATCATTTGTCTCGCTCACTCCTGGCTAGACAGCATTTGTTAATTCAACCTGGAATTCATCCCACTTGGTATCCCGTAGTCTCCATTTCCGCTTTTTGTTTGTTCTCTATGTCACACCCTTCCTCAGTTGTTTACCAATTCTGAAGTTCATCACTAGCATGTTATGGTCACTTGTAACATCAATCAAGCGATCCTCATCCATCCACATGGTTGTGACTTGGTTTCGTGCTCCTCCATTCACAAGCATGATATCGATGGCAGACTTCTGTCAACTGTAGAGCATCCTGAGTATGATACAGAATCAAAATGTATATAGTGAGGCTTGCCCTAGTGCTGTTCGACACCGAGAGGGAGTAGCTCTGCGCTGACGTGTTACGTTATGTTGCATGCAGCTGGATAAGTTTGCTGGTAACGTTACGAGCATATTGTTGGAATCTTTCTACTCAACCTAACCCAACTTAGGGGTGCGTGTGTCTAACCCACGGGACAAATGTACGTGTTATTATAGGGTATGAGTTTTAACCCGCGGGACAACCTTAGATGTTATTATTTGTGCGTCAACTACCCCATGGTATCCAGTTACTCCATCATATTACCACGGTTACGAAGAAAGTTTTGAATCCTACACCATATTGAGTATAGTTCGGAATCAGAATGTTTACTGATACCCGCGAAGTAGTGGCTCCATGCCAATTTGTTACAGTATCTTGGGTGCAGCTGAATATATTTGCTGTGTATGTTACCTAACTTAACTTAGAGGTGCATGTTCTCAACCCAAGGGGACAAAAAATCGTGTTGCTAACCTGTGGAGTCAACGTACGTATTATTCTACAGTACGTAATTCTTACCACCTGGGAAAGTGCGCGTGTTATTAATTATGTGTTTGCTATCCCATGGCATCCAACTACCCCACCATACTGTAGGATACAAACTCATTTCGGATACCATAGTAGATATAGTGGGGTAGTTCGATTCCATGGGGTTGTCAATATATTATTAATAACATGTATGTTTGCCATGCGGGTTAGAACTACGTTCCATATAATAATACGTGCGTTTGCTCCACACGTTAGAAACACGTCATTTTGCCCCGCGGGTTAGAAATACGTGCTTCTAAATTAGGTTAGGTTGGGTAAGAAGGTTCCAATAATATGCTCGTAACGTAGATTGCAAATAGATCTAGCTGCACGCAACATAACGTCACGGAGCCACCACCCCGCCGTATCAAACTGGACCAGGTTGTGCACCACAGTATACATTTGGATTTCGAACCATACTCCTGCCATAACCACCACAGTTTTTAATAAAATTTTGTATCCTACAGCAACCGTGAGCAGTCACTCCGTCAGATGCTAGATCTCCAACCATACTTCTGAATTTTGGGAAACGTGAATTTCCAACTTCTAATGCACTGGAAACGATTTTATGATATTATAGTGAGAGCCAGCTTCAAAAACCTCAGAGACTCCCCAACTCGCTTAAACGTAACAACAACTAATTTCACAATGCCGTAGATTTGTTTCTTGTTGCCGTAGCCAATTTTACTATGACCGAATATTTATACAGCAGCGTTCACCTTACTCTGTGTACATCTAATAATATATTGCGGGGGTAGTAATCATTTCAGGGAGCAGAGAAATGATTTCCAGTACAGGTAATTTGGAATTATTGGAGGAAGAGTTTGACCAATGTGATTGCATTTAAAAGGCAGCTCATACGACTGTCAAGTAAGACTGAAGCATGGGACAAGCATAGAAATTATGCTGTGAAACACTAGAAAAAACGTACCTATTATTCAAAGTAAATGCAATATACCAGTAGAAGCATGCTCTGCCTATTGTCACTCACAAGCTTTAAATTTTCTTATCAATTATTATGAATAATAGGGGTGCAGGTGGAGATGCAAGCTTTTTTTCATTTTTATTTTTCATGCAAAAGCATAAGCCTTATAGAACATGTTTTTTATTATTTAAAATATTAATGAATCAAGAAAATCATTACATGTTTTTTTCCTTGTTACAGGGTAAAAAAATTGTTGTCCAACCAAATGTGCTCAATCAGTAAGCCTTTTCATGTCATTTTTTTTGTGATACAATGTATTATATGCCATTACCTACCAAGACATGATTCAATTAAGCGTAGGCAAAAAACTACAAAAAAACGACCGAGCCAACAGCTGGGTAAATGGCCACCCCTATGCAGACGAGCCACTGAACTGGTTTGAATTTGATGCATGCCAATTTCCCATTAGCCAGAACTTAGTTTTATTATCAGTATGCCAAATGCTTAATAATAATATTGCTAATAAGCTTAGCAAAATATTTCATTTCCCAACAATTATCTGAATAAAATTTGATGACAAAGGGATATCTCAGTAATTCATTTACGTAATATACAACTGTTAAACTTATTAAAACTGCCTGAGATCCATTTCAGGACATTAGTTGTGGAATTTCAAACCCTATGCAAATGTCAGCGGTAGTTGAGCTTTAATTTTTGCTTCCTGATTTTGAAATCTAGAAGCTCTTGTATAATTCCCGGTCACAGTTATTTTTCATGTTGTAGTGTTGATATCCCACTGTATTCCGTACAGGCAAACCAATTATCCGACGGCAGTGTTAAAGTTCAGTGTTGTATCAGTACGGTAGATTTGCCGTTATCTACCAGAAAAAATGCGTCGTCTTAAAAAAGTTTCTTATTATCGGAAATATTATTCCGGGTTTACAACAGGGCTTGGTTTGGACTTCCATAGCACTAATTCGGGTTACCCTTTTATTATTTATGTAGCTGCCTGACCATTTCTTGTAGCGGACTAGTCGCTGTTGGTTCATTTGTGTGTGGATAACACAGGCTGACTATGGCCGCACATTGTGAGGTTTCATTAATTCATTTATGCAATAGTCCTGAGCAATTTACATTTCCCTATTCAATCAAAAAGCTTGATACTTACGTTATCTGCATGAAGTGTCCATCTGTGTGTTCTGCAAGAGGTTTAGAGGCATAATCAGTGGCTGAGCCTAGAGTTCTGGTAGTTCTCCGATGATGTGTCAAGCTTCTGTTGATTCCCGTGGCCACAGCAAAACGTAGTGGAACACGGATGGCGGTGGAATAATAGAGAACAATCTCCCAATCCCACGAAATTCCACAGCTACTAGTCTGGGCCCAGTTATCCAAAGGCGCATCGAATAGTCTTTCGAGAGCGGGACACGTACAAGATGAAGGAAAGGGGCAGAAAAATCTTACCTGTTATCATCTCGAATAAAATAGGAGTCCGTGGCTATTATCCACCTGGGTTTAATTCTAACAACTTCCTCAGAGCGGATTAGAGTGTCCATCTGACATACAAGGAGATATCCTACAAGCCCTTCACCTGGCCGTTTCCAGCGACTCCATTAGGCGCAATATAAGTGTCAGTCTCAGTGTGGGGCAATCCCGAGTTTGTTGTAAGCCGTCTCATTGCATTTAATGTTGTTTTATGTGAGAATGTGTGCATCTCAGGAAAAATCATAAGGATCTTGCAGCAGCTTGCCGTTGTCAGCCTCATCAGTTGCAAAATACATGCAGAGCTGAATTCCGTGAGCGGCAACCTGAATTCGAGCGCTTCAAAAGCCACGTCGCCAGCCTAACTGCATACCCCATCAAGTTTTTGCCATATCACTCAATGAAGTTACAGTAGAGAATTACGTTCTCCAATTATGGTGTCCTGGATTAGGTACTATATTGTGTAGATACCCCCCAACCTCCGCCTCCACCCTTACCATTCTTTGGGTCTAAAGGCTGAACGAACGACACCAGGGACTCGTGGCTAAGTCTAAATGTTTTTATCAATGTCCATATAAACATTGATATATTATATAAATGTTTATATAAATGTTTATATAAATGTTTATATAAATGTTTATATAAATGTTTATATAAATGTTTATATAAATGTTTATATAAATGTTTATATAAATGTTTATATAAATGTTTATATAAATAATTATATGAATGTTTATATAAATGTTTAAATAAATGTTAACATAAATGTTAACATATATCTTAACATATATGTTAACATAAATGTTAATATAAAAGTTAATATAAATGTTAATATAAATGTTTATATAGATGTTAATATAGATGTTTATATAAATGCTAATATAAATGTTGATATAAATGTTGATACAAACATTTATATAAACCTTTATACAAGCATTTATATAAACATTTATATAAACATTTATATAAACATTTATATAAACATTTAAATAAATATTCATTTAAACATTTATATAAACATTTGTATAATATATAAATGTTTATATAAACATTTATATAAACATTTTTATAAATATTTATATATTATTTAAATGTTTATAAAAATATTTATATAATTGTTTATTATATTTTTTTTATAAATGTTTACAAAAATAATTATATAAATGTTTATATAAATATTCACATAAAAATTTATATAATGTATAAAAGTTTATATACATGTAAGTATACATGTATACCTACATGTTTATTTAACTGTTTATATAAATGTTTATATAAACATTTATATAAACATTTACATACAAACATTAGTATAATATATAAATACTTATATAAATGTTTGAATAAACATTCATTTAAACATTTATACAAACATTTATATTAACATTTATATAAACATTTATCTATTATACAAATGTTTTTATAAATCTTTATATAAATGTTTATATAAACATTTACATAAACATTTATATAAACATTTATATAAACACTTATATAAACATTTATATAAACATTAATATGAACAAACATTACTATTAACATACATATAAACATTAATATAAACATTTATATAATTTTTAAATGTTTATATAAATGCTTATATAAAAATTTATTTAAACATTTATATATTATACAAATATTTATATAAATTTTTATATAAACATTTATATATTATATAAATGTTTTTATAAATGTTCATAAAGACATTTATATACACATTTATATAAACGCTTAGATAATATTTAAATGTTTGCATAAATGTTTATATAAATATTTATACAAATATTTATATAAATGTTTATATTCATGTTTATTTAAATGTTTATTTAAATGTTTATTTAAATGTTGATATAAATGTTTATATAAATGTTTATATAAATGTTTATATAAATAATTATATAAATGTTTCTATAAATGTTTATATAAATGTTTATATAAATGTTTATATAAATGTTAATATAAATGTTAATATAAACGTTAATATAAACGTTAATATAAACTTATATATAAACGTTAATATGAATGTTAATTTAAATGTTGATATAAATGTTAATATACATGTTAATATACGTGTTAACATACATGTTAATATACATGTTAATATACATGTTAATATAAATGCTAATATAAATGTTAATATAAAAGGTAATATAAATGTTAATATAAATGTTATTATAAATGTTATTATAAATGTTATTATAAATGTTTATATAAATGTTTATATAAATGCTTATTTAAATGTTTATATAAACATTTATATAAACATTCATATAAACATTTATATAAACATTTAAATAATATATAAATGTTATATAAATATTTTTATTAACATTTTTATAAACATTTATATATTATATAAATGTTTATAAAATTGTTTATATAAATGTGTACCTAAATAATTAAATAAATGTTAATATAAATATTCACCTAGACATGTATATAAACATTTATATAATAAATAAAAGTTTATATACATGTTTATATACATGTTTAAATATATGTTTGAAAATACATGTTTATATAAACATTTATATATTATATAAATTTTTATATAAATGTTTATATAAATATTAATTGATTGATTTGGGCCTCATTTCCACCAGAGCCTCAACGTGAGTCATAATAGGCTCCCCCGTAGGGCGCGCTATAAATATTAATATAAATGTTTATATCAATGTTTATATAAACATTTATATAAACATTTATATAAGCATTTGTATAATATATAAATGTTTATATAAACATCTATACAAACATTTATATCAACATTTATATAAACATTTATTTATTATATAAATGTTTCTATAAATGTTTATATTAACATTTAAATAAACATGTATATAAACATTTATATGAGCACTTATATAAATATTTATATAAACATTTATATGAGCACTTATATAAATATTTATATAAACATTTATATAAACATTTATATAATATATAAATGTTTATATCAATGTTTCTATAAATGTTTATATAAATGTTTATATAAACATTCATATAACCATTAATATAAACATTTATTTAAACATTGATATAAACATTTATATATTATATCAATGGTAATATAAATGTTAATACAAATGTTAATACAAATGTTAATAGACATGTATATAAACATTTATATAATATATAAAAGTTTATATACATGCTTAAATATATGTTTGAAAATACATGTTTATATAAACATTTATATATTATATAAATTTTCATATAAATGTTTATATAAATATTAATATAAATGTTTATATCAATGTTTATATCAATGTTAATATAAACATTTATATAAACATTTGTATAATATATAAACGTTTATATAAAAATTTATACAAACATTTATATCAACATTTATATAAACATTTATTTATTATATAAATGTTTCTATAAATGTTTATATTAACATTTAAATAAACATTTATATAAACATTCATAAAATCATTTATAAAAACATTTATGAAAACATTTATATAGACATTTATATGAACATTTATATAAACATTTATAAAAACATTTATATAATATATAAATGTTTATATCAATGTTTCTATAAATGTTTATATAAACATTCATATAACCATTAATATAAACATTTATATAAACATTTATTTAAACATTGATATAAACATTTATATATTATATCAATGTAAATATAAATGTTGATACAAATGTTAATAGAAATGTTAATAGAAATGTTAATAGAAATGTTAATAGAAATGTTAATAGAAATGTTAATCGAAATGTTAATCGAAATGTTAATAGAAATGTTAATAGAACTGTTAATAGAACTGTTAATAAAAATGTTAATAGAAATGTTAATAAAAATGTTGCTATAAATGATGTTATAAATGTTGCTATAAACGTTTATATAAATGTTAATATAAATGTTTATATAAATGTTTATATAAACATTTATAAAATCATTCATAAAAACAATCATGTATCAAATAAATGTTTATATAAATGTCCATATAAAAATTTATATCAACATTTATATTAACATTTATATGAACATTTATATAAACATCTATATGAACATTTATAGAAATGTTTATATAAACATTTATATATTATAAAAAAATTCATATAAATGTTTATACAAATGTTCATATAAATGTTTCTATAAATGTCAATATAAACATTTATATAATATATAAATGTTTATATAATATATAAATGTTTATATAAACACTTATATAAACATTTATATAAACATGCATATAAACATTTATATAATATATAAATGTTTATACCAATGTTTATATAAACATATATATAAACATTTACATGAACACTTAAATAATAAATAAATGTTTATGTAAACATGTATATAGTATTTATATAACATTTATATAAACATTTATATATTATATAAATGTTTATATGAATGCTTACATGAATGTTTTATGAATGTTCATAAACATTCATATAAGCATATATATAAATGTTTATATAAATGTTTATATAATTGTTGAAATAAATGTTTATATAAATGTTTACATAAACATATAAATAAACATTTATTTAGCTAATATATAAATATTTATATAAACATTTATATAATACATACATGTTCATATCAAGTTTGAATAAACATTTATAGAAATGTTTATATAAACATTTATATAATATATAAATGTTCATTTAAATGGTTGTATAAATTTTTATATGAATGTTTATATGTATGCCTTTCTGAGGTATTACAGGCCTATTGCACTGGCAGGGACGGTAGGTATGACCTTCTGAGGTATTACAGGCCTATTGCACTGGCAGGTACGGTAGGTATGCCCTTCTGTGGTATTACAGGCTTATTGTACTGGCAGGTACGGTAAGTATGCCCTTCTGAGGTATTACAGGCCTATTGCACTGGCAGGGACGGTAGGTATGCCCTTCTGTGGTATTACAGGCCTATTGCACTGGCAGGTACGGTAGGTATGCCCTTCTGTGGTATTACAGGCCTATTGCACTGGCAG
>SDVV010005993.1:0-18777 GCA_016164225.1 Gammarus roeselii
CGGTCTGCACATGCAGGGGTTGATGGTATGAGGCATAAAGCGGTCTGCACATGCATGGGTTGATGGTATGAGGCATAAAGCGGTCTGCACATGCATGGGTTGATGGTATGAGGCATAAAGCGGTCTGCACATGCATGGGTTGATGGTATGAGGCTCGACTCGAACTGCACGTGCACGCATGGGTGGACGTCATTAGTAGGTAGAATAGTTAATTGTGATAGAAATAAAATATAAATCGTTGGATCTTAAAGCGACGACACTACCGGGGCAAACACACACACGTAATCGGCAGATGGTGCACACTACCGGGGCAAACGCACATACGTAATCGGCAGATGGTGCACACTACCAGGGCAAACGCACATACGTAGTCGGCAGATGGTGCACACTACCGGGGCAAACGCACATACGTATTATTTAACGTCATCACCAGTACAATTTTGAAAAGAAGATGAAACGGACCTCAATGTAAGCCAATAGCATTTTTTCTCGTAACTTTCGTGCAAAAAGAAACTCTGAATACAATAACCGAAACTTGATGTAGGAATTGGTATTAGTTTTTATTGGTGAGCTAAATAAAATGGTGAGGAGGGGTTGTTTCCACTAACGTAGAGCGAGAAGTAGTCTTCACGTCAATACAAACTTCCAACACGCATCTCTGGTTATAGAGAGGACTCTTCTTCTCAGGAAGGGAATGAGATAAAAATAATCAGTCGTTACGTCGCTTCTGTGGTACCGATTCATGCAACCTGATCTGTAGTACCAATTCATGCAACCGGATCTGTGGTACCAATTCATGCAACCGGATCTGTGGTACCAATTCATGCAACCTGATATGTGGTACCAATTGATGCAACCTGATCTGTAATACCAGTTCATGCAACCTGACCTGTGTTACCAATTCATACAACCTGATCTGTGGTACCAATTCGTGCAACCTGATCTGTGGTACCAATTCGTGCAACCTGATCTGTGGTACCAATTCATACAACCTGATCTGTGATACCAATTCGCGCAACCTGATCTGTTTTACCAATTCATGCAACCTGATCTGTGGTATCAATTCATGCAACCTGACCTGTGGAACCAATTCATGCAACCTGATGTGTGGTACCAATTCATGCAACTTGATCTGTGGTACCAATTCATACAACCTGACCTGTGGTACCAATTCATGCAACCTGATCTGTGGTACCAATTCATGCAACTTGGTCTGTGGCACCAATTCATGCAACCTGATCTGTGGTACCATTTCGTGCAACCTGATCTGAGATACCAATTCATGCAACCTGATCTGTGATACCAATTCGCGAAACCTGATCTGTTTTACCAATTCATGCAACCTGATCTGTGGTATCAATTCTTGCAACCTGATCTGTGGTACCAATTCATGCAACCTGACCTGTGGAACCAATTCATGCAACCTGATCTGTGGTACCAATTCATGCAACCTGATCTGTGGTACCAATTCATGTAACCTAATCTTTGTTTTGGCATAAACAAATAAAGAGTGCAACTGCACACTTTGAAGGATTACACTTATTATAATACAAGTGTTGAACAGGAGTACTCAAATAAAATTATCTTGGTCTGGCATCAAAATAAAAATTTGTTGTTTTAAATATTAGTATGTTCGACATTTTAATGGCCTAAATAAACGAACAATTCGTATGCAAGACGGGAGTTTCATCAATATGGGATTAAAAAACGTTTGTTTAATCCCATGAACAATCGATCATCTATATAGTTTATTTTTGCTATGTTTCTCATCAATTTGCACTTCATTCGAAGACGGAAAATTGAAGAAGGAAACTAACGGTTTCCTTCATTTTTTTTTAAGAGATCAAGTCCAGGGTAAAATCTCACAACATCAAATTCAATAGATTGAAGTAAACATCGCCAGTCAAATGAACCCTATAACAATATTGTATTAGCGCATATACGAAAGTGCAGTACAAAAAAAGTCACCTAACGTGGCTTTGCCACATCACCCTCCTAACACTTCCTTTCTTCCCCACAGGCAGTTCATCAGCATCCCCATTCTTGAGGAGGACAGCTACGAGAAGGATGTGCTTTTCTACCTGGACATCGGCGAGCCTGTTTCTCTGGGAGGTTCGTTAGCAGGCAGCAGCCTTATATGATATTCAGTAAAATATTCAGAATACCAATAGCTTACCATAGGATGCTCAGAAAAAACATCGGTTACCCAGGGGTTAACACAGGGAAATCAAACTTAGAATTGGATCCCCTCAGAACACCATAGGATACCCTGAGCATTACCGTAGGGCAGCCAGAGGTTATCATTGGATGCCAAAAGCTACCATAGGATAGCCGGAACTTACCATCCGATAGCCAGGGCGTACCATAGATAGCTGGACCTGTAATCGCAAGGATTATGTAGGATAACCAGGACATGACATAGGTTTGCTAGGATTGACCGAAGGATACTTTAGATGAGAGGGCTCCCTTCCCAATGGCAATCAAAACTCACCACATTGATTGTCAGCGCTCACCGTAGGATAATGAGCCCATACCATAGAATCTGTGGGTCACCATTGATTAGCCAGAATTTATCATTGCATCTGGCGCTCACAATAAGATAGCTAGAACATACCATGGAATCCGGCAGTGTCCCAAAAAGATAGTTAGCTCTTGGCATAAAATAGCCCGTTCTCACGGGGGATAACGAGCTCACACCATTGGATAGCTAGCACTCACCATGGTAAAGGCAGAACTTTTCCTAAGATTACTGGTACGTAGAATAGGATAGCCAGTTCTTTTCAGGTGTAGCAAGCTCACACAAATTAGGGGTCGTTTGAATACATAGCAACTGTACAGACATTACCACATTGCACAAGGAAAAACTAGGACCCGGTCAGGGCGAGTCGGAATGGAACAATCATCTCTTCTGTCGTCACTGAACAACTAGGCAGTAGGCACTGACCAACTAGGTAGTAGGCATTGAATAACTAGGAAGTGGTTGCAGATCACTAGGTAGTGGGCACTGACCAGCTTGGTAGTAGGCACTGACCAACTAGATAGTAGGCACTGACCAACTAGGTAGTAGGCACTGACCAACTAGGTAGTAGGCATTGACCAACTAGGAAGTGGTCGCAGATCACTAGGTAGTGGGCACTGACCAACTAGGTAGTGGGCACTGACCAACTAGGTAGTGGGCACTGACCAACTAGGTAGTGGGCACTGACCATCTAGGTAGTAGGCATTGACCAACTAGGAAGTGGTCGCAGATCACTAGGTAGTGGGCACTGACCAACTAGGTAGTGGGTACTGACCAACTAGGTAGTAGGCATTGACCAACTAGGAAGTGGTCGCAGATCACTAGGAAGTAGGCACTGACCAACTAGGTAGTATGCACTGACCAACTAGGTAATGGTCGCAGACTCACTTGGTAGTGGGCACTGACCAACTAGGTAGTGGTCGCAGACCCACTAGGTAGTGGGCACTGACCAACTAGGTAGTGGGTACTGACCAACTAGGTAGTGGTCGCAGACCCACTAGGTAGTGGTCACTGACCAATTAGGTAGTGGTCGCAGACCCACAAGGTAGTGGTCATTGACTAACTAGGTAGTGGTCACTGACCAACTAGGTAGTGGTCGCAGACCCACTAGGTAGTGGTCACTGACCAACTAGGTAGTGGTCACTGACCAACTAGGTAGTGGTCGCAGACCCACTAGGTAGTGGTCACTGACCAACTAGGTAGTGGTCGCAGACCCACTAAGTAGTGGTCGCAGACCCACTAGGTAGTGGTCGCAGACCCACTAGGTAGTGGTCACAGACCCACTAGGTAGTGGCCACTGAACAACTTGCTCGTGGTCACTAACGATTATTTTTATCAATAATGGAAACAACCTTTCTAATCAATGCAATAATTCGACGTTTCCTGGTCATTGTTAATATCAATGAAGCGAGATTAAGGGACGCATAATACCAATGATCAATTTAGAAGTGCTGGTTTATCCATTAGCAGAAGTTCATCGACGACATTAATGATTTGAATATATTTTTCACTGACAATTCGGAAACCTCATCAGTGTTGACCTATTTATTTAACTCGGTATGATACACAGAGCTGCCAACGGTGTGCAACGGTTATGACTGAATTAATCACGTACATTGTAGGATATATCCTATGTATGGTCTTTCAGTTAGAATGTTGACACTGTATATACAATGTCTAGATGTTTAATTAGCTACTTACAAATAGTTGCCACATAGTAAAATTACTTTTGTAGATATGACTGAATTTAATAATTATAGAAAAATATTCTGTTCACAATTAACCCAATATTAGCTTTAACATTTCACACTTGAGAACATTGAACGGTTTTCCCAAATAATGGAATGAGAAATAAGCTGTTGATTATTCAATTCCAATCACAATATCAAATGAAAGTTCTTTTCCTGGCATGTAATAAATCGGCTACTGTTCACCTTGGGTTGTGAGTAGAAGAGCTAGAAATAAGAAGTGTTACTATTCAGTTTGATACTTTGACTTATCAACAATTTGAGCGCTACTGGTGAAACATCTTGTGATCTAAATACAATTATAACATAGATTGATCATTTATAATTTTTGATGAACTTTGTGCAAAGGGGATAAAATATAACAGAGAATGAAATTACGAGTGTTTAACAATGTTTGAACATTTCATAGGATATCACATTTTATGCCTATCGAAAACAGCGCTCAAAATATTGAGCAATATGTGACCTAGCAAGCCCTTTGCTTTTCATTATCAGGTGAACGTAAAATTAGATGGCTTTCGAATGCACTGCCACGTCACTATGAAACACTGCCACGTTACTGCCACGTCACTTTGAAACACTGCCACGTTAATGCCATGTCACTATGAAACACTGCCACGTTACAGCCACGTCACTATGAAACACTGCCACGTCACTGCCACGTCACAATGGAACACTACCACGTCACTGCCACGTCTCTGCCACGTCACTTCAAAACACTGCCACGTTACTGCCACGTGACTATGAAACACTGCCACATCACTGCCACATCACTGCCACGTCACAATGGAACACTGCCACGTCCCTGCCACGTCACTTTAAAACACTGCCACGTCACTATGAAACACTACCACGTCACTGCCACGTCGCTGTGAAGCAGGAATAATAGTGACTAGGAATGAATTTGAGGGCAGCTAATCTTTAAATCTGTTAATAAGGAATATTTTATTAATTGATATAACTGGTCCATTGAGCCCTACTTTATCTCCCGTTACGCTTACCATTATAGTCTTTTCTGAACATCAAAGCAGAGCTGGTTCAGCTCCGTCAAACGTAGAGAAGTATAAGCTGATAAAAAGAACTCCGTAGATAACACAATTTACTAAGGTTAGAACCGTAATATTAGATAAATGTAATGCTGTGGGATACACGGTCGTTAACATTGGAGAGGAAACATCTGAATTCGCGCATATTGTATTCATTTATAGACTGTAAGAATTTCTGTGTATTTTTGGTTAATTTTAAATTTCTTCTCTCTAGATTTCTTTTTCTGTGATCATCAAATAGTTTTGATAAACAATTTTTATTTTTATTTGTGACCGCATTGCATCGGGAGGGTGCAGTTTTGGATTCTTGTTTGGGTCAAACCTCTACAATTCATATTTTTCCATAAATTCGTCAAATGGTCAACATAATTCTATTTCAAACAGCCTATCTCCAGCCAAAATTGCAAGACAAAATGTTTTGTATTTGGCAAGTTGGTGATGCCATCATTGTTATCTATGTGTACGTTTCATGATCGATTTATTATTCAAATTCTTACTGGAATTTTATTCTATTTGTATGTAACGTATACCCTGCCCTACCTCTCTGAGCGTAAGCCACTGCTAGCTCCGAAGGTCCCGCGTATGCTATACGTAAACCACCTCATACGCGCGTATGCGCCCGTGTAATCTTACTTCCGCCAGCCAGCGCCCACAGTCTCTTCTCTCACAATTTCTTCCTACCCATAGTGTTTGCAAAGATACAGTATTTAGATACAGTATTTAGATACTCTTCCATTACTTTGTCCAATTTATTCCAGATTTTTTGGATAATTACTCCATAAATTGTATCTAGATGCTGTAGTTTTTGCTCCACGGGCCTCGGGTCATAAACTGAAATTATGTCATGATCTTTCACCACAGTTCCTGTCATTGTTTCTTCCTCATTCGTCATTATCTACCTTCCCCTAATCCTTCACTCTTTCCAGAACGACACATTCTTGGATTATTCATTTCATTGTACTAACGGAATATACACAAAGCTAAACGGGTCTAATTTGGCTTTGCGTTTGCCAACTCTTGCCTCGTATCACATGAATGTGGAACCACGCGTAACTCGACAGCTCCTACAGTCATTGTCGTACTCTTGTCTCGTATCACATGAACGTGGAGCCACGCGTAACTCGACAGCTCCTACCGTCATTGTCGTACTCTTGTCTCGTATCACATGAACGTGGAGCCGCGCGTAACTCGACAGCTCCTACCGTCATTGTCGTACTCTTGTCTCGTATCACATGAACGTGGAGCCACGCGTCTCTCGACAGCTCCTACCGTCATTGTCGTACTCTTGTCTCGTATCACATGAACGTGGAGTCACGCGTAACTCGACAGCTCCTACCGTCATTGTCGTACTCTTGTCTCGTATCACATGAACGTGGAGCCACGCGTACCTCGACAGCTCCTACCGTCATTGTCGTACTCTTGCCTCGTATCACATGAACGTGGAGCCACGCGTAACTCGGCAGCTCCTACCGTCATTGTCGTGCTCTTGTCTCGTATCACATGAACGTGGAGCCACGCGTAACTCGACAGCTCCTACCGTCATTGTCGTATTTACTACTAAACACTTTATTAAAATAATATTAACTGAAGATAAGATTTTCAAGATTCCCATCCAAACATGTTGCTTTATAGGTTTTGCAAAAATCATGTACTTCTTTTAACGGTTGGATCTTAATCAAGAGAGCTGAATCCTGAACGTAATAAAGATTGATCCAAGACTGTTTTGTTTTGAATATAAATTTTCAGAAATGTTTCAAACTAAAAGAAATATTTCAAAAAGATATTAAACGTTCAGCAAAATTTTATTCGTACCAATCATGTTAAACTATACTATTATCCATAATATTTTAACTATCTTTTTATATTTAGCTACTTATTCAAGCATTTTTCTCATTTACTCGCACATTCCTTTCCTGGAATGTAGGTGTTACCCTTCCACCCAAGCGTCTCTTCAGTTCAGTCTGCCTCTCTCATTGTAACCAGAGCCCATTTTTTTTCATTCCATCCTCATCTTTATTCCATACCCAACCAAATCAAAATCAGCCCATTCCCGTTCCACATTCATTCCCCTTCTTTCCCATTCCATTTTTGCCTTTCTTTTGTCTAAATGTCTTCTTATTCGCCATCGACATCCTGTGCTCTGGCCCATACGATCGCTGCCTCCGTTCCCATGTTCCACTTCTACTTATCTCATACTTTCAATGTAAGTTTCTCTCTCCAAGTGTACCTACTTGAGTGTACAGGTACCCTGAGTACCCTTCACAGTAGTACCCATCAGCAAGTGTAAGTTCCTCCCGTTGTACCACCACACTGTATGTCCTACAGCATACAGAACTAACCCGCGTAGTTGCTGGGAAATGTCAAAGATATTCGACATTTCTAAACCTCTTTGTCCTGCATCCCCAAATAAGAGATGTTAAACAGCAAAGGTACACAGACTACTCAGTGCATCGTGGTGTAGTAGATACCTGTTCCTGGTATTACCCTTCATTTGACACACTGGCTGCCTCCCTTATAAGGTTGTTCCTTTTCTACCCTGCTTTTATTTTATGATATGCTTACTGTGCAGCAATTTACCCAAATATTCAACATATTTTTGTGTGGGGAATGAACAATTAATGTCGAAAAATGATTACCCAATGAATAAAAAACATATACAAACTACAATAAAAAGACCCCGCAAAACTTAAAGCTTAGGGGTTTCATATCTGAATATTAGGATAATCCGAAGCCTAATAATCACGACGCATAGAAACAGCTTGCAATTATATCGAAACAAAACCTAACATGAATTGATCTGTGATAATCACAATGAAATGATTAAACAAAGCTTAATAATGTGTTCTCAAGTCAGCACAGCAGACAAATGTATCAATACATTATTTTATGAGCGCATAGTGCACGTTAATCGTTATTCTTCACTACCTACAATTTGACAAACTTATCAAATTTATTACGACTTAATTCTAGAATTTTTTCACACATGATGACATTAGATGACAGGCGCTTGATGCCATAGCTCTGAGTTCAGAGTCATCAAGTATCCCTGCTGGGACCTCATTTGGGTAGCTGACTTTTGTTTTCAAATAAATACTGTTTTAGTGTCTACAAAACTTCAAACACGGCCTTCAACTTGATATGGAAGAATGTTCTATTCAAGAATATTCCCCACGCTGGCAAACATTATATACCGACTTCACTATGATTAACTAATTTGTTCTAGGATACCAAAAAAAAAACTCGTTGTGCAGTATATTTTCTAAGCCCAGTGATTCATATGAGAACATTTTCCATCCCTCAATAATGTCGAAGTTGTGTTAACACAAAGCATAAGTAAAAACACCTAAATGTTTCGTAAGCAAATAAATCCAAGCTGCATTCAACTTTAAATGTTATTCTTCGTCTTCCACGTTTCAGAACAAACAATCTGATCACAGAAGCAAATTTTAAACGCTTCAAACAAATTTTGGCATCATTTATCACAGATTTGCACATAAAGCCGAATAATTGAGATTAGCACGTATATAGAGCTTGATTTATAATAGAATGCTGAAGAAAAAAATATTTTTTGGTAGAGTTGTATGAAAGTAGTGAAAATAGATCCGCTTATTCAGTAGTGTAACTTTTACCGTTTATTAGCAAGTAAATACATGGTGGAATGTTTGATAAAGCATCTAATATTTGACTTTAAAAACATATGCAAATTGGCTATACTCGTCAAACGTTTTAATGTAACACCATTGCAAACATGTAACTTGATGCAGTTATTATGTTTTTCACCATAATAACAAGCCGCTTCTCAATATGCATTTACCATGTACTCCCGCACGTTTTGCATCAGTAACGATTAGATCATTCTCTCTTGCAGCTATGTGATTAGATCATTCTCTCTTGCAGCTATGTATGTACAGTAATTGATGCATAACCTTATCTATAATCACATAGCATTAGAAAGATCCTTATGCGACGTGAACCTGAATACCACCCTGTTTTACCCCAGTCATTCAGCGTGATGTTTTTTCCTGTGAGGAAAATTTCGACCTTTTTTTACGGTATTCCAAAATTATTCTAGCTTCTAATGATCATCACCCGGCTATTTTCCCCCTAACTATAATCCCGAGGGTGACTAATTGGTGATTGGTATCACCCCTATTCATGAATTCAGTAAATAGTGATGATAATCACCATTTAGTATCTCATACCTCATCAACCGGGCGATAGATAACATCATCGCCCCTCATTTCATTACACCATAAGGTAGCACGTACTCATCCCATCATGATTAATTCAAACCAGAAGAAGGGATTCATTTCCCAGTGATGATGATCACTTCTCGTTTCCTTCCCGGCATCCATTCCGGGTGATTTTTTCTCAACTTTGACAATCCTTTTGTTTTTAATCCCGGCATTCACGGTTATAATCTTAATTGATAATAAACGGCTTATATTGTTTCCCTTCCTATTGAAGCCGTTGACATCAATGATCCTAATATTGAATTAACATAAGAATATGTCTTTCCTTAACCGATCACCACTCAACTGCAGGCGAATCTCCCAAGTTGCTTAAGAGGAAAAGAGGTACATATATATTTGTTAGTTCCTTCCATACTTCTATATTCCTATCTTCAATATCTACCTATATATTATCTTCTTCACAATCACTATGCTCCCTTGAGTATCTTTGATAATAATGATAGTAATAGTAATGATTGAACACGTAAGTGATCGTAATCTGTTCTCACGATATACATATTAATTATGAATCACAGTTTCCTTGGGTTCAGCTCGAATAAATATCCGTATTCGTTCAATTGAGCTTCCTTTATACCGAACAAGGTCTACTGCTGGCACAAAGGAGTGCGAGGCTGCCACGCGGAATGCGCTGTGTTTCTGGGCTTTAAATAACCCCTATGAAAATGGTCTCAAACCTTATCTTGAGCGCAACGAATAGAGGATTCCATTTTCGACCTGAATCCACATTGCACTGTAAGGTCTATTTTTAAACAGTCAAGATTCACTTCTCTAACTAAACTAATTTAGAGTAGAACTAAATAATTTATACTTGTGTAATGATAAATATACTTCGGTAAAACAGAGAACAAATTTTTTCGCAAAAGAAAAAATGTCACTCTACATTTTTATTTATGTGTCAGCTTTTTTACAAGCAAATTGCCAGGTTAGGAACGTTTGTTGAACTTGAGCAAAATTATTCAAGTATTGATACTTTTTCAAAGCTGTTGACGATCAGGGGATGTTGCAAGAGCCGTGAGTATTTCCAAACGCAACAACATCACGTAACAACCGTCCTATTCCAGATGGGATGTTCATCAATTAGGTGTTCTGAAATATGGAATGACCCAAAATGGATCATCGGCTAATAGTGTACTCACCTCGCCCTCAATAAATTGTTTTATGAAGAGAAAACCTGAAAGATATTACGGAGTTACTGAAATGACGTGCATTTGTTGAATGGGCCCACGACTACGCGGTTTGGTAGGCTCTGAAGAAGGGTGGCACTATAGATGATGATCACTGTACAACAATGGCATACGCTGTGCAGCCTTCTCTTTATGTTGCGTTGCCGGTGTAACCATCAAGGTAGGGTACGCGCTATAATAATAAGAGAATGCGTTTGCCACTTACACAGTGACTCTCTGCCTTCATCACTAACTTGCAAGGTGTATGCACTGTGCAACCAAGACATGGAGTCGGACAGTACAAAAAAACTGTATATGCACACCCCAAATACCTCAAACCTGCATAACAAGACATATGTGCAAGCAGAATTATCCCAACTGCAAATAGAAGGGTCTTATTAAGGTGCAAAGGCCCTGCCTGACTTGTCAATAGAAGAGTAGTCTGACTCGTACGGCAATTCGTGCTTGCAACGATCCGACCTATTGCAACCCGACGTTTATATGAGAGGGTCTGGACGAAGATCGACCAATACTTCTGTATGCGGATCATGATTGCATACAGAAGTTTAAGTACGTGTGAGCAGCTGCGAAAAAAACATTAGTGAAACAAAATGTGTGTAAACTTTGCTTTCAGTTAAAAAATTTTGCTTGCATTATACAAAAGGAAAGTTAATACCGAATCAGATACTATTACAAAGAATTTCAAATATAGTCCATGCATTTAATTGTATACTATGGAACAAAATAAAATTTGATAACATTCGTGTCCAAATTTCAAAACTAATTCAGTCCTTTAAAAAATGGATTTCGACACACTTGAATTGCATCTAAAACCTAATTTCTCAGTGAATCTTCTTTTCCAATGAAATACGTTGGAAAAGTAGAAGAAACATAATTTGTAAGATTTCCTGGCAGCGTTTGCATTTATCATGTGCTATCAAATTAATCTTACTATATTCCTCTATCACCCACAATGAAGATAATTTATAGAAGAAGAAGCCTGTCGATCCAAGCCCAAACGCTCTACTGTGAATTTCACAGACACTTTTGTCATACATTTCAGCGAATGCGTCTGTAAATTGATGGAGTGTAACTAGAATGCATTCGCCGTTGTGGAGGTAGTTCGATCGTAAGTAGTGCAAAAACAACCATCTGTCATGAACGACCAAAGTGTAGAATCTTTGAACCAGTCTTGGCACGGCAAGTTGGCACTTGAAAAGCAGCAAGTGATTATTGTAAATTACAAAGATAACTGATTCACTGCTAACCCATGCACGTCAGGTAGACAAGCTAACACGAGCTTCCTTACGTCCAGTAAATGCTTTTGCTTCTTTGTTCCCCCGGCTCCCTTGCTGTATTTATCTCGTGCTTCTGAGTATCCTGTACCCTTGTTTTTTGTATACCACCTAGTCTTGCCACTGTTATGTGTAGTAATGCATGCCTCCCAAGTGTTTGGTGTGCTAGTAGAGGGTAGGTTTGGAATTGACGGGTTTCGTGTGGGGGTTTGCAAATCTGCTTGGTGTGTAAATCTTTATAAGCAAGGTGAGTTTCGGTGCATCTTTATTTCTTCATAAATACTGCAAGGTCGTCCTACTGATATATATCGTATGCTAAGTGTTCAAATTTGCTAATATATATATTTTTTTTTCTAATCACGAAATAAAAAGCTTAGTGCAGATAAGTCAGAAGCCACTGAAAATATAAGACAGTTCTAGATATTTGTTTAGAAGCGATCGGCAAGGTTGACAGATAACCTGGAATTGGGCTAACTAAACATGGATTCATCAATGAATTACAACATTTTAATGAAGGACAGCCAATTCCAGATTGATATCAAAAAACTCTTATTTAAAGTAGTACGTTTCATGCGCCACTATTGCGTTCATTCGAGAGGCTCGATTGTTGCGTTCGCTTGATTTGCAACAATATTCCTCAACATATAAGGATACATGGCATCGTAATGCTAATATACAATGTTGTTTAACATTATCGAGCTACTAATTTTTATTGTTTGCAATGCTTCGTACATTTGCTCACATTCAAGACGTCAGAGGTATGATTCAGCGCCCCCATGGCTAATGTGATGGTTATTCTCAAAACATTTCCATTTTCTATGACACGATCGCTAATAACCGTTTTCTATGACCCGTTCCAGGACCAATTATGCCATCAGGCTTTGGTTTCGAAGCCAAAGAGAATGACGACATGACTGAAGACGAAAAGATTGCTCTGCTTGGCAAGCCCAAGCTGGGCACTTCCCCACGCGCCCAGATCAGGATCAAGGAGAACAAGGAGTACAAGGTGAGCAAACCCTTTTAATTAAGATCAGAATAAATGGGGATAAGCTGAGCATAGCTCTACCAAATGGGATCAGGATCAAAATGAGCCAATAGTTCAAGGTGAGCTGTTCCAATGAAGATCAGGATCAAGGAGAAACATAAGTATAAGGTGAGTACAGTACTTCCAAGTGTTTTCAGGATCAATGAATACAGAGTAAAACATTTGGGTCGTCCCTGTACGGTTTATATAACTGCATTATATCACTTTAACCTCGGCTGTTCCGCCTGTTCGGTGGCATATTGTCTGCTTCAATCATGACTGGTGGAAGCGAAATAGTCTTCAGGTTTCCTAATATTTCAGTTACAGTCTGATTAAACTTGCAATGATACGGAAAATACAAAATAACGTTCCAATCGCTACTCAGCTGGCGGCCACTGAGCTTATAAGCGCTGATATGGGCAAGAAGTACGCCACTACCAAGCTTCAAACACGCTAATCTGGGCAAGAAACGCGCCCCCACCAAACTCTATAAACGCTGATCTGGGCCAGAATTTCACCACTCACACCCTATGGTCGATTTCGTGAGGTTTGGAGAACAACATCAACAAAAACAAACCTCAGAAATACTTTCAGTTTTGGATCTTTCCATTTCTCCAAAATGCTCCATAGAAAATTGTGGTAGTAGTAGTAGTTGCTTAAAGTTTCCACCGGAGTCCCAACGGGAAGTTAATGCAGACTCCCCCGTAGGGCGGTATATAAATGGTGGACCGAGCTGCTGGCCGACAGCGCAGGAGACTGTGAATCAAAGAAAAATGAAAAGCACAAATAAAATTAAAAACGTGGGGATGTATACACTACAAACGTGCACAGTAAATCGGTCAAAATAGTAACAAAAAATCGGTTAAAATGTAACCGCTAAACTCAAGTAAAAATGTGCACAGTTAGACAAAGCATCACTATATTATTTCTAATCACTTTTGGGGTAATTGGGTTGATACCGTAGGCCGGTTATTCGGTAATTATATTTTCTAAATAAATAATACACTTTAAAATGTACCGTGCATGATATAAGATAAGTGTACAGTTCTATAACATTATAACGGATATTAACAACAGCCATCGCATCTAAGGCACCTTACAGCTGGCCTGGTGTCGGTACATACTGTGCATATGAAGATTGCCGTAAGTACATGATGATTGCCGAATTAATTAAGCAACTGTTCCAGTATAAAATCACACAAGAACGTGATAGCAAATTTTATTTGGTATAAAACAGTTCCTCGGCATTGCTTCATAACACATCGTTTCCAAATTATATCGAAAAAACATCCAAATATTTGTAGAATATAAAAACGCGTTATCATCTCTGCATCGATCTATACTCGGCCCATTTCCTGGTTGAGTTTTTACCAGTTTGTTGAACCCAACAACAATGTTTCCGGCAAAACTGGAAACAGAGAGAAAAGGTCAGCCACTCATATGGTAAAACGAGGCCATAAGCCTCGACCGCTGAATTGCATTTGAATAACGCATAGGGTTCCAAACGAATGATGGACTGGATATTTTAAAACTAATTATATTTGAGTTTACCAATTCCTTTTTAATACTTGAATAAGGAGAATAGGTCGTCCAAAATCACTTAGCTTAACAAATTAATACAAACCCACGTTCTTTGAACGGCAGAAGTAAACCTACAATCGTCGTACGACAGAAGTAAACCAACGATTGTCGTACGACAGAGGTAAACTCACAATCGTCGAACGGCAGAGGTAAGCTCATAATTGTCGTACGGCAGAGGTAAGCTCACGATTGTCGGACGGCAAAGGAAAATCCCCGCCTGTCATGTGGCTGAGAAAAGCCCACGATTGTCGTACGGCAGAGGTAAACCCACGATTATTGTACAGGAGATGTAAATTCACGATTGGCGTACGGTTGAATTAAACCTATGACCGTCGTACGGCAGAGATACACCCATGATTGTCGTACAAAAAAGATAAGCCAACGATTGTCGTACAACAGAGGTAACCCTACAATTGCTGAACGGCTGAGGTAAATCCACGATTGTCGTACGGCAGAGGTAAACCCACGAAAACCGTGCAGCCAAGGTCGGCTAAAATCAACGGGTGTGTTCCGATCGCCCAGCCTTAATTCAGGCGAAGAACGGACGTCGATTACATTCTTTTTATTTACTGAATACGGGAAAAAGCTTCAAATTTTCCAGTGCAACAGCCTGAACCGCAGGCTGTCTCCGTACGACAGTCGCGGGATTTCCTTCTAAGCAATCTTGATTACCCACCTCGATCATTTATACCATTTATCTGTGGTTGTCCATCGACACTCTCTCCCCCTTCTTCCCCACAGAACATGGTCGACAAGCTGGTGAAGAAGGCCAACGCTTCTCTTCTCGTCGGTTCTTCCAGCTGGAAGGATCAGTTCATAGAGGCGTTTTCAGTTGAGGCGGGAGGTGAGCAAGTTTGCCTTCTTACAGCTCCTTCTCCATTCTCTTGGGTGTAGGGGGTAAAGGTTATTGAGGGACCAAGTGGAAACATTCTTAGCTGTTGATCTTCTCGAGTGTTGGTGACAGAAATGGTTGCTCATCAACCTGGCGTCTTCTGTTGAACATAAAATAGTCGGGAAATTGTTAGCCTAACCACCTCCACCTCCTTAGTTGAGAGGTAAAAAAAGTCCATTAGGAGCAATAGGTAATTAGAAAACGGGTTAATTTGCGGTGCTGGTGAGTTTGGGGTTGAATCTTGGAGGAAGCTGCTTGTAAAATCATGAGAAAAATTTTCTGAACAGGGAGGTCATTTGATGAATTATTTGCTAAAAAAGAGCGGCCAAGTGAGATAAAGTGAACTCATGGAGCTGCAAATTTTTAAGGTCAAAACATCTATCAGGTGAAACGCTCTTTTTGGGTCAAAACTGTCTCAAACAATCCTGAATGTACTGCATATTTCATCATGTTTTCTCAAGCAGAGATTAGAATTACCTCGGTTAACCAGTTAGGTCTACATCAAAGAATCAGACCACCTAACACTTCCTACTTAGATCAGTTACCTAGATTGACTACGCCAGCGAGCAGGCATGCCCATGGTGATGCCTACAGAAACAGCCGCGTATGTGTGGCCTTCAGTACGACACCTCCTTGAACGAGTCCACCAACTTTATTCTTATTTACAGGCGACGACGAAGAAGGCGAGGAAGGTGAAGAAGCCCCCGAAAAGTTACCCTCATGTGGAGACTACGTCATGCACTTTATCACGGTCATCTGGAAGGTCATCTTCGCTCTCATCCCACCTACCGGTGAGATCATTTTGGCTCATCAAAGATTAAATGAGCAGTATTCATGATACAAACGCATACTTTACTTCCTGGCTACTTTGCAGAAATTTATCTTCAATATTGTTTATAAAAACATGAGCACTTATTGTTCTAGAGATTGCATAGGTTGCCGGACGATGAGATCACATTCCATGCTAATTGTCAACTGCTCAGGTCTACTAGTTTCTCTAAAGGTACAGCTGAGACTAAACTAGTCAGTCAGTGCACTTCTCAACCCATATTCATTATGTATATCAATTGCATGTTTTACAGTGGTCAACATATTTGTGAGACTATTTTTGCCAAACCGAACTAAATGTGGCGGCTGTGGGTTCAACATCCTCAGTAGTTAAGGTTAATGCCTGACTTTATGAAAGCTTTCCAAGTGTACTCACCATTTCAGAAGCAGCCTCACGACGTCGCCCTGCAGGGAATTAATCTACTGTCCTATAGACATAGACACACAAACAGAGGAAATCCTGAACAAATATTACTTCCAAATCCCAAATAATTCGAAATTCCCGCTATGTACATGTCCAATTACTGTGACAACCAAATTTTTGTCAAATCCAGGTGATAGAGCACAAAGAAAAAACGATCACTAATGTCTAAGGTCCTGTGCAGAAATCCTTCAATGACCAGTGCATCTTTGCACGAGTCCATTGAGGCACAGCGCGGTTAATGTGTTAATGTTGTGCGACATTCTATAATGGCTCCCAAAAATTGAAGTGTTTGTTGACCGGCTTACGATTTCATAAAATTGGTCTCCTTCACTACTGATTTAGAATCGCTATACGTGTCCATCCGTAGATACCATTCCCCTTCTCTCTCATACACATATTACTCAGCTCGGTACACAAGAAGATAAGAGTCTTTTTTGTACCACTTTATCCAACAAATAAACCACGACTGGTTGACAGTATTTCAGAGAAATACGTTACCCGCCAAGCCCCCTGCAAAGGAGTTGGCTTATGAAATGTTGTTAATAAAGTGTTTGCACTCTCACACAGCAAATTTAGGGTGGAATATCGTCGGCCGACCTTTGCCTGGTGGTCGGCCAAGCTTGCCAAATGGTTGGGCGACGATAATCCACCTCTTTTTTATGTGTGTACACCTCCAATAGTGGTGCGGGTGGAGAGCGAGTTTTGTTCATGCTTTGGGTAGCCCGCCGCATGAACATCAACATATTCTTAGTTCATGAGGAGGTAATTAGTCAACTGGTAGACTGATATTATAACAAAATATATATTCTTAGAGAATACGGAGCCGTCAACTGATAACGGTATAAAATGTCACCTGAAATAGATCAGGTCTAGTAGAAGACATTTCGAAAATGTGTCCAAAAAGAACGATAAAATCCAGTAATTCGTATTCATATTTTTGATGAAGAGCACAAAACGTGCGGCATTACCTCTGAAATGTCTTGCACTTTTGAAAATATATTTCAACAGATTTTCTACATTTACTTTCGATGATAAAGAAACCCACTTCAGAATGTTCTTATAAAATTTTGCCCCTCAGAATAAAAGTTTTGGAGTTCAGCAAGCAATCAAGATACACGATGGGTGCGATGCCATCACATGAATGGCATGGGAGATGAATGCCCTTATTCAGCTATTTGGACGGCAAAGTCTCTTGGATACTATGAAAAGGCCCAGTTCTCTCTCCCCAT
The DNA here is from genome assembly GCA_016164225.1 of Gammarus roeselii. NCBI lineage: Eukaryota > Metazoa > Arthropoda > Malacostraca > Amphipoda > Gammaridae > Gammarus > Gammarus roeselii. The sequence goes on from SDVV010005993.1 coordinate 18,002, forward strand.
TGAAGTTCATGATTTCAAGAGTTCTTCCTAATTTTCTCAGCAACTCAAAAATTATTTCATTGCTCCAAAACATTTGAACGTGAAGTATTAAGTGAATTGCTTAAGACTTCCCTTTGACCACTCAATTCAGGTTCACAAGTAATCCATTCTAAAAAAATGCTAATTTTTAGTCATAGGTTGTTAATGGCGTTACATATCAAGACTAAAACATCAGTGAACAACTCTCACTTGTATCAAATGGCTAGCATCGTGGCGTATTTTGGTCGACTGGATGCGGATCAATCATTCCTCTCGAAACTTACCTTCAAAATTTGCTCTGTGTATTCCACGTTCTTCATTACCTATAGCAATTGAGACCCTTCGGATGTTCATATACTAGTATCAAAACGCTCTTTAACCCAGCTTCTCTTCTTCAATAATTGGCCTTTGGACCTAACCCACTTATTACCAACAACTTTCTCTTGCTCTTTCAATTCTAATGTGCATTAAATGGTACCTAGCAATTAGACCTAGTACTTAATCATGTTCAGTCTACTGCTTGTTCTACGATACCTAAAGATTGGACCTAGTACACTTCACACTCTACTTTCCAATCATGTTCAATCTATTGCTTGTTCTACGATACCTAAAGATTGGACCTGGGACACTTTACACTCTACTTCCTAATCAAGTTCACTCTGCTGCTTGTTCTACGATACCTAAAGATTGTACCTAGTACACTTCGCACTCTACTTCCTAATCATGTTCACTCTGCTGCTTGTTCTACGATACCTAAA
>SDVV010005994.1:0-18776 GCA_016164225.1 Gammarus roeselii
GTGTACCCATCGATTATGACTCATTGAAATATTTCTTTCCTGTGTGCATATGTTAATTAGTCATTCTAACTATGCAGTTAGTTTCAATTTGGTGCCATCGTACGCCAAACAATGTGTGAGTAATGTAATAGACAACCTCATGTCGGACATTTTCTGCTCTCAAGCTAAGTAAATGACAGCTGAAACAGTAAATAGTCATGATAAAGAGAACGTCGGTGATCAGACTTACTCTGCTTATTTTTCTTGAAATTAATGGTCTAATGTATATGCTTGCATCTGTCTCGACACATTAAAAAGTGGAGAGTAGAGGATGTCCTCCAACAAAGTCCATCGTGTCCTTACTCTTCAACCCTAGTTTTAAGTTAATATTAAATTCACCCAGGTAGCAAATGTTGTCTTCAGAACAGCTCACGCTGACGAAGACTTGGTACGTATCATCTGTGTATTCTGATATTTCTGTTATTTTGTCAACATGTCATTATACCTAAATAGATTTTAAATCCTTAAATCCGCAAAAAACCTAACCGTGGAGTGAGGGAAACCTAACCGTGGAGTGAGGGAAACCTAACCGTGGAGTGAGGGAAACCTAACCGTGGAGTGAGGGAAACCTAACCGTGGAGTGAAGGAAACATAACCGTGGAGTGAGGGAAACAACCGTGGAGTGAGGGAAACATAACCGTAGAGTGAGGGAAACCTAACTATGGAGTGAGGGCATAACTAATGCCTGGAGGAGACGGCTAGTATGTCTACACACCAATCGTCTGTATTGGGCACGATGCTGTCACCAGGCACAGTCTCCAGATTCTTTGTCCTGCTTCCTAGAAAATGAACTGGGGCAAAGTAATTGGAATCAATAAATAGATATATTATCTAAATTCACAGTATCTAGATGAACAGTATCTAGATACTTATTATCTAGGTATAGTATCTAAACTCACAGTATCTAGATGAACAGTATCTAGATACACGTATCAAGGTGCACAGTATCTAGATGAGCAGGATTTAGGTACACAGTACCTAGATACAGAACCTAGATATAGTACCATGCCCAAGACCGCCGAGTGGCGAGTCGATACGCAATGTTCCTGGCAAGGAAATTAATGCATTCTGCGGCAAAAGTGCCTGTTGGCTAATGAATGAAGCGCAGTCATCGTTGGAGTATGTTTGCGATGCCTCTGACGTTAGGGTAGAGTTAGGAGGTGTGTGCTGGCGTTAGTAGTGTATAGCCGCGTTAGAGTAGAGTTAGGTGGTGTGCGCTGGCGTTAGTAGTGTATAGCCGCGTCAGAGTAGAGTTAGGTGGTGTGTGCTGGCGTTAGTAGTGTATAGCCGCGTTAGAGTAGAGTTAGGTGGTGTGTGCTGGCGTTAGTAGTGTATAGCCGCGTTAGAGTAGAGTTAGGTGGTGTGTGCTGGCGTTAGTAGTATATAGCCGCGTCAGAGTAGAGTTAGGAGGTATGTGCTGGCATTAGTAGTGTATAGCCACGTTGGGGTAGAGTTAGGTAATGTCAGCTGTCGTCTAGAAGCTCATGTAGCGTGAGGAAACATTGAAGCATCAGATGGCTTACGGAATAGCTGATCGGGGCTACGGGCGTTAGCGGACGTCGAGTGGCGTTGGTATACGTCAAGCGGCGTTAGCGTACGTCACGCGGTGTTAACAGATGTCAAGTTTCTTTCGCGGACGCCGAACGGTGTTAAGGAACGCCGCTTGACGTCTGAAAACGCCACTTGACGTCTGTTTACACCGCTTGTCGCTCTCTAACGTCACTTTACGTTTGCTCACTCCACATAAAATCCAAAACGCCACATAGAGTACAATAACGCCACATGAAGTCCAATAAAAGCCCTTTGACGTCCGTTAACACCGCTGGACGGTAAGTGGTGGAGGACGACAAGCGGTGGAGGACGGTAAGTGGTGGAGGACGTTAAGTGGTGGAGGACGACAAGCGGTGTTAACGGACGTCAAGTGGCGTTAGCAGTACAATATCAGCCCCCACTCCCCACGGACTTGTGGTCTCGATTGTAGAGCTGTTCCTACCTACCTTTATTGGTGTCGGTGGTTCTTGGTGGTGTCGGTGTTGGCAAAAACACCGATTCTTAGGCAGACTCCCCCCCTACGGGGGAGTCTGCATTAACTTCTCGCTGGGACTCCGGTGGAACATGGAAGCAACTACTACTACTCCGCCGACACCACAGTTTGAAGTAATAATAAAGACTCGTATTAACAATAAAATAGATGGCGTGGCTTGTAATTAAATTGCACCAGATTCCAGTATTTGGTGAGGCCGGTGCCTTGATTTAAGGAAGGCGTTGAATTGGTCTCTCAATTAAAGTTGTACAGAAATAACAGTCAGTTTGGGTGTTCATTCACCTTTTTATCTGCCCAAACATATAAATAATTTGTTGCTGCTGAACTGCAGTCGTTGGGAGATAACCGGTCTAATTGATGGAAATGCTCTATAATTTCTAAGTCATTATGGCAGATTTCCTTCCCCCAGATTATCAATTTCCTGGAATTTCTTTTGCCAGGAATCGCTTGTCAATTTCCAGGAATTGCTTTTTGCTAATCAAATCTAATCAAATCGGAAATAATCACGTGAAAAGTATCGGTGCCGGTAAAAGTGTTGGTATTTTTCGGTATCGGTTACGGAGAAAATGTGAGCAATGTTATTGGATATGGGTATCGGCGAAAATACTGGTATCGGCGACAATACTGGTATCGGCAACAATACTGGTATCGGCGAAAATACTGGTATCGGCGAAAATACTGGTATCGGCGAAACTACTGGTATCGGCGGAAGTACTGGTATTGGTGGAAATACTGGTATTGGTGGAAATACTGATATGGGCGGAAATACTGGTATCAGCGCAAATACTGGTATCGGCGAAATCGGCGAAAATACTGGTATCGGTGGAAATACTGGTATCGGCGACAATACTGGTATCGGCGACAACACTGGTATCGGCTAAAATACTGGTATCGGCTAAAATACTGGTATCTGCGAAAATACTGATATCGGCGGAAATACTGGTATCGGCGGAAATACTGGTATTGGTGGAAATACTGGTATCGGCGGAAATACTGGTATCGGCGGAAATACTGGTATCGGCGGAAATACTGGTATCGGCGAAAATACTGGTATCGGCGCAAATACTGGTATCGGCGCAAATACTGGTATCGGCAAAAATACTGGTATCGGCGAAAATACTGGTATCGGCAAAAATACTGGTATCGGCGATAATACTGGTATCGGCGAAAATACTGGTATCGGCGGGAATACTGGTATCGGCGAAAATACTGATATCGGCGAAAATACTAGTATCGGCGAAAATACTAGTATCGGCGGAAATACTGGTATCGGCGAAAATACTGCTATCGGCGGAAATACTGGTATCGGCGGAAATACTGGTATCGGCGGAAATACGGGTATAGGCAAAAATACTGGTATAGGCAAAAATACTGGTATCGGCGAAAATACTGGTATCGGCGAAAATACTGGTATCGGCGAAAATACTGGTATCGGCGAATATACTGGTATCGGCGAAAATAGTGATATCTGTTGAAATGCCTATAAACCCATGTTTTTCGTATAATATTTTCTTGATATGTGTATAATTATAACCTTCTGATAGTTTCTCCCACCAAGCATGTCGCATTTCATTAATCTTGGTTACAAGACATCCATTGCAAATGTTGCAAAAGGGCGCATGTAGGCTGTGCTACCCGTGCGTCATTGCATGGGAAGTAGGAGCATCGAGTCCTGTATAGGCAGGGAGTGTGAGGCAGTACTGTTCAAGGATAGTCAGGGACTGTGAGGCAGTACTGTTCAAGGATAGTCAGGGACTGTGAGGCAGTACTGTTCAAGGATAGTCAGGGACTGTGAGGCAGTACTGTGCAAGGAAAGAAAAGGAATTTGAGCCAGTACTGTTCAAGGAAAGTCAGGGAATATGAGGCAGTACTGTTCAAGGAAAGTCAGGGACTTTGAGGCAGTACTGTTCAAGGAAAGTCAGGGACTGTGAGGCAGTACTGTTCAAGGAAAGTCAGGGACTGTGAGGCAGTACTATTCAAGGAAAGTCAGGGAATATGAGGCAGTACTGTTCAAGGAAAGTCAGAGAATATGAGGCAGTACTGTTCAGGGAATATGAGGCAGTACTGTTCAAGAAAAGTCAGGGAATATGAGGCATTACTGTTCAAGGAAAGTCAGGGAATATGAGGCAGTACTGTTCAAGGTTAGTCAGGGAATTTGAGGTAGTACTGTTCAAGGAAAGTCAGGGACTTTGAGGCAGTTCTGTTTAGAGAAAATCAGGGAATTTATGGTGGTACTGTTCATGGAGTCAGTGAATTTGAGCCAGTAGGTACTGTTCAGGGAGTCAAGGAATTTGAGGCAGTACTGTTCAGGGAAATACTGGAAATTTGAGGCAGTACAGTACAGTTCAAGGAAAGTCAGTGAATTTGAGGCAGTACTGTTCAGAGAAAGTCAGAAAATTTGAGGCAGTACTGTTCAGGGAAAGTCGTGGAACTTAAGGCAGTACTGTTCAGAGAAAGTCAAGGAATTTGAGGCAGCACTGTTTGGAGAAAGTCAGTGAATTTGAGGCAGTACTGATCATGAAAAGTCGGTGAATTTGAGGCAGTACTGATCAGGAAAAGTCGGTAAATTTGAGGCAGTACTGATCAGGAAAAGCCAGGGAATTTGAGGCAGTACCGTTCACGGAATGACAGGGAATTTGTCTTTCAACAGTTTCCACGTCCCCTGCATGAATTCATGTGACCAGAAGTAGAAGAATAATAGATCCGCGGGCCCGCGTGAATCAGTGATGACTGCTGTGGGTGCCGTGTTTATTACTTTGAATAAACTCAGTACCGTGTAAACAATGGAAATGTCTTGCAAGGTTTATTGGATGCAGGTGTTTTTGGTTTATGAGGGCCAGTTTGGTGTATAAGGGTTATTTTGGTGTAGGAGGGTCGTTTTGTTGTATAAAGGTCGTTTCGGTGTGCGAGGGTTGCTTGGTGTATGTGAGCCGTTTTGGTGTATGAAGGTCGTTATGTTGTATGAGGGTCGTTTTGGTGTATGAAGGTCGTTTTGGTGTATGAAGGTCGTTTTGGTGTATGAAAGGCGTTTTTTGTATGGAGGTCGTTTTGGTGAATGTTGGTCGTTTGTTGTATGAAGGTCGTTTGGTGTATGAAGGTCGTTTCGGTGTATGAAAGTCGTTGTGGTGTATGAAGGTCGTTTGGTGTATATAGGCCGTTTGGTGCATAAGGGTCGTTTGGTGTATAATGGTCGTTTTGGTGTGTGATGGTCGTTTTGGTGTATGAGGGTTGTTTTGATGTATGAGGGTCGTTATGGTGTATGAGGGTCGTTTTGGTGTATGAGGGTCGTTTTAGTGTATGAGGGTCGTTTTGGTGCATGAGGGTCGTTTTGGTGTATGCGGGTCGTTTTGGTGTATGTAGGACGTTTTGGTGTATAAGGGTCGTTTTGATATATGAAGGTCGTTTTGGTGTGAGGGTCGTTTTGGTGTATGAGTATCGTTTGGGTGTATGAGGGTCATTTTGGTGTATGAGGGCCGTCGTAACTGTAGCGACGTCGAAGTCGAATATGACGGCGAGTTTTTAACAATTTTCGTTCAGTCTCTTGACGGCGTTCAGCTGTTCGTGGTCCGGTGACGCAGATGAGGGTATGTAGAACAGGCGGGCGATGCTGAAGGTGTGATGAGGATTAAAGCGATGCAGTAAGTGTGATGCATGTAAATGTGAAGCAGCGGGTGTTTTAAATGGAAGGTGAGGATGGAGGTGTCATGATGAATGTAAGAGAGACGCTGGTTGTGTGATGAATGACAAAGTGATGAAGATAAACTGATTTAAGAAAGAGTGATGTAACAGGTTGAATAAATGTTGCAGTGATGCAGGAGGTGTGATGAATATAAAAATTATGCAGCAGTGGTGATGAATGTTCAGTGATGCAAGAGGTGTGACGGAAAAATAAGTAATGCTGGAGGAGTGATGAATACAAAAGTGATGCCACGTCTATCTAGTTACAACATCTTTGCCCAACACCGATTGTAATGCAGAGCAATTGAGTTGGATTGAGTGGCTTTGACGTAAGCAATCGAAACTGAGCCTGAAGAAAGCCCCATTCTCTTGCTGCCATATCCCTGTTGGCCCAACGGGCTGTTGAGAAGAATGGTTCTTAATGCCCTCTGATGGACGTGTATCTTAGTTTAACGGCCCTATAAACTCGAAGAGATTCTGAACGTTGAATGCAATCCACGGCAAACGATCGCTTGAAATTCTTCCTCGAGACGATGGAAACGACAGTTGACTTCTCGAGACGATGGAAACGACAGTTGACTCGTTATTGAAACATCGAGTCTATTTGAAACGGCTGCCAGGAGACAAATCTACCGTAAAACTACTGCCAGGAGATAAGTCTATTGTGAAACTGCTGCCAGGAGACAAGTCTATTGTGAAACTGCTGCCAGGAGACGAGTCTATTGTGAAACTGCTGCCAGGAGGCGAGTCTATTGTGAAACTGCTGCCAGGAGACGAGTCTATTGTGAAACTGCTGCCAGGAGACGAGTCTATTGTGAAACTGCTGCCAGGAGACGAGTCTATTGTGAAACTGCTGCCAGGAGACGAGTCTATTGTGAAACTGCTGCCAGGAGACGAGTCTATTGTGAAACTGCTGCCAGGAGACGAGTCTATTGTGAAACTGCTGCCAGGAGACGAGTCTATTGTGAAACTGCTGCCAGGAGACGAGTCTATTGTGAAACTGCTGCCAGGAGACGAGTCTATTGTGAAACTGCTGCCAGGAGACGAGTCTATTGTGAAACTGCTGCCAGAAGACGAGTCTATTGTGAAACTGCTGCCAGAAGACGGAATTCCTGCCCAGTGTCGGCGTTCCCTTAGGATTGCCACTACTTTGTATTATTCAAGTGATGGGTTATGGAACGTGATGGATAATAATTCAAATATTTTGTGTAGTGATGCAACCAGACTATGTTTGCAAGTTTTTTTATTTACAACAAATCTCCACAAACATAGGCTTTGAATATTATTTACTTACCACAATACTCTCTGCAGTGTCCAACTTGCTTTACTCCTTTTTCAATAATGATTGCCAGTTGTGTTGTTGGACAGTTAGTGAAATGTGAAGATGTAATTACGTAGACTATTTTACAATATATCTGAGAATTGTTTTAGAAGAGGTGAGGCTGATAACATCGCTTATTATACTGACTTAGTGATTTGAGTAATCTTTCAGTACTGCGGGTCACAGCGTAGCTGCCGTCGGGCCCTAGTGGCGCAGATGCTCTGTTTCGTGCTGGGATATCGTGATCTAAGTAAGAGAGAGAAAATGTATTTACCGTTCGCCTAGGTGCGTTGATTTTGATTACAAGTTGATTTCAAGTAAATACTTGAAACATTCGTTTATGTTGGGTATTATTTTCTAAGATGGTACCTTTTTTTTGTGTCCTCACTAAATCTCTTGATATTTCCATGATTTTTTAGCATTTTTTGATTATTTGAGCATCATCATCTCAAGTTAGCCAATCAAACAATTAAAACAAACAATAATACAATCACAACAAGCAACATATTATTCAACTAAGCAATACTGCAGCTAATCTTCTAAACAACCAACCAACTAACTGACCAACCAACCAATAAACATTCAACAAATCATTCGTGCAACCAACCAAATATCCAAACTAGCAATAAAGCGAACTATCTAAAGAAGCAACCAACCAAGCAGTTTACACGCTGTATCTAAACCCGCTTCCAGTGCAAGATCATTTCCCTAACCAAGCTGCAGCAGTCCGACGTATCGTAAGCTGTCCACGGCAAGACTTTATGAGTCGAGTGCCCAGTTCTTTCTCCTCAACCCGACCCCCGGAAACAGCCAACTAACAAGAGACGTATAACCGATCTCGATCATCGAACGTCGTATACCGACATGTTATCGTCACTGAGAAGTGTCGCCACATAGCGTCATATGTCACCGCACAGTTGCGACATGCACAGCGCCATTTGTCGCCACACAACGCCATTTGTCGCCACACAACGCCATTTGGTGCCTCACAGTGTCATCTGACGCTACCCACACCATCTGTTGCCACATTGCTATCTATCGCCACACCACCATCTGTCGCCACACAATCATTTGTCGCATCGCAATGTCGTCACACAGCGCCATATGTCGCTATAAAGTGTCGCAACACAGAGCATCTGTCAGCACACAACGCCCTCTGTCAGGACTTTTATACATCAAAAACCGGGCCGGAGCATAACAAAATCGCCTTAGCCTGTGCTGGAACATCGACGTTACCCCGACTTATTCCTTCCTCCGACGTCCATAAATTGCAGGGGCGTCCGACTGAGCCATATCCTACTCGGCTGGTATCCTACCCAGCTGGTATGGAGCCTTCCAGGATAGATATTCCTGTAAAACACTCTAAAGATCTTTGCCCATGTTTGTGTTCAAGGTATTGGTCCCTGTATCGAAGGAAAGACTTCACTACATTCATCCTGCCCATATACCATCACATGCTAGACTGTCAATGGGAGTGTATGTAATTTAGATACATTGTGAAGGAAACTTGGCAAATCTCTGCTCCTAATTGACTGGCCATTGTATCTTGACGATCACGTATTGAGAGCGTATCTGGCCGAGGCTGCGGCCGGGGGTATCATGGACGCTATAGGAGGGATCGCCTCGATGTATGGAGCTAATATCGGCCCGTCCGCAGGCTTTACGGCCTGTTTATTAGGCAGCCCGGAGGACCGGAGGGCTCATAAGGGAGGGCAGAGGAGGAGGTCAGAGGGTCGAGGGGAAATGAAGTGGAGAGGGTCATACAAGAAGGAAAGAATAGTCATGGGTGAAATGGTTAAAAGGGTCATATCTGAAGAGGGAGGGTTATGTGTGAGACGGACTTCAGTGGAACTCAAGGGTGATATTGAGGAAGGGAATGCTAGAAATTGACTTAAGAATGTCCCAGTCGAGGTTTAGAAGGCCAAGGGGGAAATAGTGGGAAGAGTCATAAAGAAGGGCTAAGAGGGCTAAGGAAGGATTGAGTGAAGAGGGTTGTGGGGGGAAATTTATTTCGGAGGGTCATAAAAGGGGTTCAGAAGGCCGTGGGGAGAAAAATAATTCATTGTCACAGAGGGAGTGAAGAGGACCGGGGAGGAATGGACTCCAGAGCTTCGTGGAGACGGAAGAGGCTGAGAGGGTCATGTTGAAGGCCAGTTAGAGGGTAGGCACGGAGAATACAAAACGCCGTGGGTGAAATGAAGTCAATATGGTCTTAGAAAGGGGTTCAGAGGACCGGAGGGAAATGGATGCAAGAGTGTCATAGAGAGGAGTTAAGAGGGTGTTAGACAGGAGTTAAGAGGGTCATAGATAAGAGTTATGAAGAGCCGGGGGAAAGATATTCAGCTTATTGGGATATGGCATCAAATGCGTCTTGGGGGGAGGGAAATCAAAAGGGTCACAAGGGGAAATCGAGTGAAAAGACCGGGTCATATCGAGAGAAAGCGGGTCATGTGAGAAATGCAGTTCTGAGACTCATTGTGGGGGACTCAGAGGGTCGTGAGAGAAGTAAGGTTAAAACTGAGATGGGTTTGATGAAAGTCAAGAAGGACGTATGGGTATGTTAATTGACTCGTATGGGGTTAAGGGAGTCACGAGGGAATTTGTTAGTTAAAGAAAAATTCTGGTTAAAAAAAACTTGGCGGTGGGTATTATTTTATAGAGTGAATATCTTCCACCGACCGAGTTCGTATCTCCCAGTGTTACCACCCTTATTGTTACTATCTCCTATTCTGATAATATTTCTTAGAGTTAATGTCTCCCACTGTGTTCGTATCTCTCACTGTGTTCGTATATCCCACTGTGTTCGTATCTCTCACTGTGTTCGTATCTCTCTCTGTGTTCGTATATCCCACTGTGTTCGTATCTCTCACTGTGTTCGTATATACCACTGTGTTCGTGTCTCCAATAGTATCACCGCCCTTACTGTTACTATCTCATATTCTGATTATTGCGTTTCCATCACTAGTATATTCCTATCGTTGAATCATGTCATCCCATCCATTCCTATTCTATCATCCGTATTCATGTTATACTCTAGTGGGCTTCTATGCCTCAGTCTATTCCTAATAAGATTGTGCTGCTAGCCACTGCATCTCTGACTCCTATTATGTTTTTCACTTTCGTTCTGTAACTTTTTGCTCCGACTCTACACGGGTAGAGATTGTTCTTTGCAACTAAGAACATGTTCTTGAAACAAAGAACAGGGTCTTGAAACAAAGAACAGGGTCTTTGTTTCAAAGAGCAATTGCGTTTTGATATTGAGCCTGGTAAATTATTCTCATGGTACCTGGCTACGTTCCAGATCATCCTGTTGTAGTTCTCAGTCTAAACGCAGTTTTTGAGCTCCAGCAAGTGGACCTCCTTCGGGATTGTGTTTACAAGTGTAAGAAGACACCAACAGGACTTTTGTCCCAAACTAGTTTGCTTTATAATTTTAGGGGTTTTAATTCTGCTCAGAATAGTATCTAGTAAAGGATCAGAAAGAGTAACGTGGTAGTAGTAAATGACATTTAAATGTGTTACTCAAAACAATTCAAATCAGCATCTGAAGCAAAAGGCACCAACACAAAATGTTGTTTGGAGACTGTCATGCTTTCATTCCTCCCAATGCTGACCGGTGTCATTGATGGACACCGTTGCAATTCATGAAGTCAGCGTCTATGCGGGACATTTGCTGACCGGTGTCATTGATGAACACCGTTGCAATTCATTAAGTCAGCGTCTGTGAGGGACATTTGCTGACCGGTGTCATTGATGGACACCGTTGCAATTCACTAAGTCAGCGTCTGTGAGGGACATTTGCTGACCGGTGTCATTGATGAACACCGTTGCAATTCATGTAGTCAGCGTCTGTGAGGGACATTTGCTGACCGGTGTTATTGATGGACACGTGGCAATTCATTAAGTCAGCGTCTGTGAGGGACATTTGCTGACCGGTGTCATTGGTGGACACGTGGCAATTCACTAAGTCAGCGTCTGTGAGGGACATTTGCTGACCGGTGTCAATGATGGACACCGTTGCAATTCACCAAGTCAGCGTCTGTGTGGGACATTTGCTGACCGGTGTCATTGATGGACACCGTTGCTATTCACCAAGTCAGCGTCTGTGAGGGACATTTGCTGACCGGTGTCATTGATGGACACCGTTGCAATTCACCAAGTCAGCGTCTGTGAGGGACATTTGCTGACCGTTGTCATTGATGGACACCGTTGCAATTCACCAAGTCAGCGTCTGTGAGGGACATTTGCTGACCGGTGTCATTGGTGGACACGTGGCAATTCATTAAATCAGCGTCTGTGAGGGACATTTGCTGACCGGTGTCATTGATGGACACCGTTGCAATTCACTAAGTCAGCGTCTGTGAGAGATATTTGCTGACCGGTGTCAATGATGAACACCGTTGCAATTCACTAAATCAGTATCTGTGAGGGACATTTGCTGACCGATGTCATTGATGGACACCGTTGCAATTTCCTAAGTCGGCGTCTGTGAGGGACGTTAACGAAATCTTTTTAATGGCAAGGTTTGTGATATCGATTGAACATTTCACGTTGTAACTATCTATTCTATTATTGAAAAATAGTCGCAAGTTTGTCCGACAAGAACGAGTGTGAATAAAACGTGTGGAGAGTCTCCCATCGCCATGGTGCATCGTTCCCTGTTCTGGGGTGAACTTGGTCAGGAATTCCATCTCAGAACACTGAAGGAGACAACGAAATCGCCGCACCCCTCTCAGAAAATGTCACCTAGTTTCTTACAAATGACTCTTGCCTCTCTTAACGAAAAGCGGTCAACGTTACTCCAATTTAAAAAAGACAAGAAGTGTTTAGGCAATATCGACCAATTAGTCTCACCTCAGTCAATGACGAATTGAAGGAAAGTTTGAATACGGATCAAATACAGAATTCGAAGATGCAAACATGTTGGTGGGAGACCTTCAGCATGTTTTTATTCCTAATCGTACTTGTCAGACAAAATCTGTGACTATTTTTTTTTAATTTAATAGATACCTACGACGTGAAATAATCAATCGATATCACATACCTTGCTTTTTTTTCGATAATCACGCCGAATTAGTAAATTCCACAGCATCGGTATTTGTGGAAAACTAAATAACTGGACAAAACTCTGGATCAAGGATAGACGGCAGCTGTCGTTTATACGGAGCCTCTTCCTCTTATGATGATGTAACAAAAATGAAACAGTTTTGTCGAAAATTAGCAAGTGTGGAGACGAAACTAAGCAGCTGAAGGGAAAGTGCAATCAGAACTTGAGTGTCAGCAGAGCCAAGTAGACTCGAACAACATTTTTTGAAAATACAGAAATATGGCAAATTCAATTCAATGTCTATAAATGTAAAGTTATGCTTATAAGTCATTAGAACCTCATACACGAATATTCCATGCCAGGATTGAAATTTACTCCCGTCACCGAAAAGAGAGATTTAATGGCATCATTAGAACGGCTTAAAAAGTAGCAAGCAATATAACGACGTTGCAGAAAAAAACAAATGTTTAGAATGGTATCCCGTACTATCTCTTACAAGAGCAGATCAAGTATTTATAAGTTCTGCAATATATTTGAAACCCTCCATCTCGAGTTCTCAGTTCAATGCTGGTATTCATAGATTAGAAAAGACGTTATTGAATTAGAAAAGGTACAACGGAGAACCATCAAACGTATCCTCTCGGTGCGCAATAAATCGTACGAAGCACACTGTGCGAACTCCTCTTTATTCCCTGGAGAAAATTCGAGTTGGAGGTGACATGATCGCGTAAACAAAGTTACCAAGGACAAAGAAAGTGTACAACAAACGAGCCTTTTCACACGTCATCAGAGGACCTATTACAAATCTGAATTTGTTTGCTCGAATTGTAGCTAAAGAATGATTTTGGATTAGTTCGGGCGTTCTCAGCTCTTTCGTTGCTGTAGAAAATCATCTGCTTACGTTGATTTATTCTTGCACTATCGTCTTGTTGATGTTTTTGCGACTGAAGGAGCCAGCGTTCGTATTTTCAGTACTCAGGCTGAGATACTCTTTTTTTACGGGATATGATCAGGTTCAATAGTTTTAAGTGGAGTAAAAATTGCTAAACGATTGATTGACGTCACGTCCGAGAGGAATATTCGTTGACCCCATCAATTATCGTGAGCCATAAAAGTTAATCTAAAATTTGAGTAGTTTTTTGCCGTTTTCCATTCAAGCTCTTTCGTACATAATTGTGGTCGCTGGTTCCAAACGGTTTGCCCACTCTAGCGTCCGTGATTTGAGCGTCACTTGCACAAAATTTGTGATCAAAGATATTGCTGCCTAGTGTTGGTGTCTTTACCAGTGAAGTCATGAGCTAATCGTCTGCAAAGTTGATCAGGCGTTGGCCTGTTTCCCAATCAATGGTTTGTTCTGGTATGACCTAGATGTATAGATCGACATCATCTGCTACCGTGCTCTTTGCAGGACGATAGACGAAGGTGATTTGATCCTTTGGTTGTTTACATATTACTTGAATTGATACTATATCGTGTCTGCTGCTTCAAACAGTAACTTCTTTTATTTGGACATTTTTTACGAGAAACAATTTTCTTCCACCCTCTCGGCCTCTTCTGTCTTTGTTAAAGATTGAAAAGCCCGGGAGAGTGAATTCACGTAGATTATTTCATGTGCTCAATTTCATCCACGATTCTGTGATTGCTCTTATGCCGATCTTATCGTTCATTTTTGTAGTTCGACATTTTTCTATTCTATCTCACAATTTCGACTGTTTAGTTTCCGTTGATAATGTTGCGTCCGCAAGTTTCGTTTGGCTGCCAAGGGCTATCAATGCTCTTGCAATGGAACAATCTGTTAATTTTACAACTCTGTATTGCTTACTATTTTTATTTGAATGCTTTAAAATTGTAATCATCGATCACAATAATTCCCTCGACTTATTTTCAGATCCCAGATCATTGAACAATCGGTTTTGGGTGTCGGCTCGGTTGCAGTGAGGCAATGGCTGTACGTGTGATGCTGCGCCACCGGCTGGCTGAATCACTTGCTAACGCGGCTTAGTAGCACCATATTCACAGGTTGCAATTAGGCACAGCAGTTTTCAGATGTCATTGTTTACGACGAGTCGTCAAAGAAGGGCAAGCGGTCCTTTGTTGAGGAGCAGGTGATGTCCTCTGCTCCAATTTCCCCACTTCTCTTCAGTTATGCCCGTCAAGCTTGTCTCCTCTTTCCTTTATACTCTAGAGAGACGGGTGCTTGGCAGGATGCAGGTGGATGCACGAACGTGCAAATCATGAACTAGACAGAGACGGATGCACTGACTTGTGCAGGTGCTTGGCAGGATGCAGGTGGATGCACAAACGTGCGAATCACGAACTAGACACAGACGGATGCACTGACTTGTGCTGGTGCTTGGCAGGATGCAGGTGGATGCACGAACGTGCAAATCACAAACTAGACACAGACGGATGCACTGACTTGTGCGGGTGCTTGGCAGGATGCAGGTGGATGCACAAACGTGCGAATCACGAACTAGACACAGACGGATGCACTGACTTGTGCGGGTGCTTGACAGGATGCAGGTGGATGCACAAACGGGCGAATCACGAACTAGACACAGACGGATGCACTGACTTGTGCGGGTGCTTGGCAGGATGCAGGTAGATGCACAAACGTGCGAATCACGAACTAGACACAGACGGATGCACTGACTTGTACGGGTGTTATTTGGTTACCGTTGCCTCTTATTTGTGTCATCTCTGTTGAGATAGCAAGTGGAACTTGTTGTGTTATGTCCTTCTTGGCATTAGCTCCCGAAGGATGCATGTCGGAGTACCTGGTTTGGATTCCTCTGTGTCAGGGGCTCCTTTTGTTCCAAGTAACGGCCGAGCTATAACAATAAACTCATCTTTTATTAGTCAAAGCAAATATGGCACGACATACGAGCTCAGACCTTGTGGGCCTTCTTATGGGTTCCCTAGGAGCGGAACAGGGCTGGTGATAGGACTGGCCTATTGTCTTATGAGCCCTGTTGATGACAAGCCGCCGAGTGTTGACTGGTTGAGCAACTGTTGGAGTTTACTCCATATTTCAAAGTATTTTTTTCCATTTTCCATCTAGAAATGTCTGTGCTTCGCATTACAAGTAATTTTCCCTCTTCGACATTCTGAAGGGCTTGGGAAGTAATTTGTGGGTTGTTGTACATTTCATAAAAGTTGTTTGGAACAGGCTGGCAGTTTAGTTCGTGTCTCAGTGGCACTTTATTTTGGTTGCACAATGGGTTACTATACGAGATAGCCCTGATACATTGTTTCTGTATTATAGCCGCTGCGTAAGAGGCGTATATAATGGATGTTGTCGAACCCCCTTCCCCTATACATCCCCTCCTCAATACCCTGTGAAAGAGCTGCTCTTGTTTACTATATTTCGTTTATTCTGGTAATGAACTCTTTCTACTTTGACAGTG
The DNA here is from genome assembly GCA_016164225.1 of Gammarus roeselii. NCBI lineage: Eukaryota > Metazoa > Arthropoda > Malacostraca > Amphipoda > Gammaridae > Gammarus > Gammarus roeselii. The sequence goes on from SDVV010005994.1 coordinate 15,537, forward strand.
AATGACATTTTTTATGCATTATTGAATAAAATTATTGTGTGTTCGCTATTATTAATTATTTATTGTCAATTTGTTCAATGTGAAATGTTGTATTTGTTTTCTTTTATTCCTAGTTCATTTGTTGTGGCGATGACGCAGTCTCCCCCATGCCTTGTTTTCTGTAAACGTAGTGCACTCTAAAACGAATAGAAAAACAACAAGGAATATGACAAATAATGTGAGTAGATGTACAAATACTAAACTTACGTGATATAAAGCACAACTGCTTATCGACGGTAAAGATGCTCATCTACTCTCAAAGAGTTATTGTAATATGCACAATGCTCTACTCTCAAAGAGTTATTGTAACATGCACAATGCTCTACTCTCAAAGAGTTATTGTAACATGCACAATGCTCTACTCTCAAAGAGTTATTGTAACATGCACAATGCTCTACTCTCAAAGAGTTATTGTAACATGCACAATGCTCTACTCTCAAAGAGTTATTGTAACATGCACAGTGCTCTACTCTCAAAGAGTTATTGTAACATGCACAGTGCTCTACTCTCAAAGAGTTATTGTGACATGCACAATGCTCTACTCTCAAACAGTTATTGTGACATGCACAGTGCTCTACTCTCAAAGAGTTATTGTTACATGCACAATGTTCTACTCTTGTTAGGGAGGGTGTTCTACCCCTGATATGTTTGCAGAGTGTAACTACGACTCTCGTTTGGTGATGCAATTTCTCTCCCTTTGCCCTCAACCTGCTTAGAATGTCCCTACTGACAACCTGCAATTTCTCTCCCTTTGCCCTCAACCTGCTCAGAATGTCCCTACTGACAACCTGCAATTTTTTCCCTTTGCCCTCAACCTGCTCAGAATGTCCCTACTGACAACCTGCAATTTTTTCCCTTTGCCCTCAACCTGCTCAGAATGTCCCTACTGACAACCTGCCGTTTCTCTCCTTTACTTTCAACCTGCTCAGAATGTCCCTACTGACAACCTACATTTTTTTCCCTTTGCTCTCAACCTGCTCAGAATGTCCCTACTGACAACCTGCAATTTTTTCCCTTTGCCCTCAACCTGCTCAGAATGTCCCTACTGACAACCTGCAATTTTTTCCCTTTGCCCTCAACCTGCTCAGAATGTCACTACTGACAACCTGCAATTTTTTCCCTTTGCCCTCAACCTGCTCAGAATGTCCCTACTGACAACCTGCCGTTTCTCTCCTTTGCCCTCAACCTGCTCAGAATGTCCCTACTGACAACCTGCCGTTTCTCTCCTTTACTCTCAACCTGCTCAGAGTTCCACCAGAAGAGCTTTTTTCACTGCGTATATTGAGCCTCTAGCTTCATTGCGTAAGAGAGCCTAGTGTTTCACTCCGTTTGGAGAGCCCCTTGCTTCATCGCGTAGGAGGAAGAGAGACTCTTTTTTTCACTGCGTATGGAGAGACCCTTGTTTCATTGCGTTGAAGAGCCTCTTGTTTCAATGCGTAGAAGAGCTTTTTGCTTCATTGCGTATGGGGAGAAGAGCCTCTTTTTTCAACGCGTCTGAGAGCCCCATGTTTTATTGTGCATTACAACCTCTTGATTTAGTTCGTAGGAAGCATTGTTTCAGTGCCTAGGAGAGCCTTGTTTCAGTGTCTAGGAGAGTCTTGTTTCAGTGCCTAGGAGAGCCTTGTTTCAGTGCCTAGGAGAGCCTTGTTTCAGTGTCTAGGAGAGCCTTGTTTTAGTGTCTAGGAGAGCCTTGTTTAAGTGCCTAGGAGAGCCTTGTTTCAGTGCCTAGGAGAGCCTTGTTTCAGTGCCTAGGAGAGCCTTGTTTCAGTGCCTAGGAGAGCCTTGTTTCAGTGCCTAAAAGAGCCTTATTTCAGTGCCTAGAAGAGCCTTGTTTCAGTGCCTAGGAGAGCCTTGTTTCAGTGCCTAGGAGAGCCTTGTTTCAGTGCCTAGGAGAGCCTTGTTTCAATGCATAGGAGAGCCTTGTTTTGGTGCCTAGGTGAGCCTTGTTTCAGTGCCTAGGAGACCCTTGTTTCAGTGCATAGGAGACCCTTGTTTCAGTGCCTAGGAGAGCCTTGTTTCAGTACCTAGGGGAGCCTTGTTTCAGTGCCTATTAGAGCCTGTCGTTTTATTGTGTTGGCTAGTCCCTTGTCTAGTTGCGTAAATGGTTAGCCTCTTCCTATGCTACTGCTCCCCTGTGTGGACCTCATAGCGTATAAACAGAGACACTAAGCCAATTGCAGTAATGGTTTCCTCGTACTACGCCACAAATGTGCCTCCCTGGCATGGCTCCCGTGTGCCTAGGCTGTTCAGCGAGTGGTGCGGCATATCTGACGCCTAGACTCTACGCTTCCGGGAATAAGATAGATCATCCGCGTTTGAACACTAACTGTCCAGCTTGTATCTATTACTGCAACCTGTTTAACTAACTGTCCAGCTTGTATCTATTACTGCAACCTGTTTAACACTAACTGTCCAGCTTGTATCTATTACTGCAACCTGTTTGACACTAACTGTCCAGCTTGTATCTATTACTGCAACCTGTTTAACACTAACTGTCCAGCTTGTATCTATTACTGCAACCTGTTTAGCACTAACTGTCCAGCTTGTATCTGTTACTGCAACCTGTTTAACACTAACTGTCCAGCTTGTATCTGTTACTGCAACCTGTTTAACACTAACTGTCCAGCTTGTATCTATTACTGCAACCTGTTTAACACTAACTGTCCAGCTTGTATCTCTTACTGCAATCTGTTTAACACTAACTGTCCAGCTTGTACCTATCACTGCAACCTGTTTAACTAACTGTCCAGCTTGTATCTATTACTGCAACCTGTTTAACACTAACTGTCCAGCTTGTATCTATTACTGCAACCTGTTTAACACTAACTGTCCAGCTTGTATCTATTACTGCAACCTGTTTAACACTAACTGTCCAGCTTGTATCTATTACTGCAACCTGTTTAACACTAACTGTCCAGCTTGTATCTACTACTGCAACCTGTTTAACACTAACTGTCCAGCTTGTATCTATTACTGCAACCTGTTTAACACTAACTGTCCAGCTTGTATCTATTACTGCAACCTGTTTAACTAATTGTCCAGCTTGTATCTATTACTGCAGCCTGTTTAACACTAACTGTCCAGCTTGTATCTATTACTGCAACCTGTTTAACACTAACTGTCCAGCTTGTATCTATTACTGCAGCCTGTTTAACACTAACTGTCCAGCTTGTATCTATCACTGCAACCTGTTTAACACTA